>JASDQU011455118.1:22112-39463 GCA_032191745.1 Picea mariana
GAGATTCTGAAAAGATTCAATATGAGTGAAAGCAAGGCAGTGTCAACACAATTAGAACAACATGTTAAGTTATCTAGTGTTGATGAAACTAAAGAAGCAAATGGTACTCTGTATCGCGAGTTGGTGGAAAGTTTGAACTATCTCACCACTACCAGACTAGACATATCATATTCATTCAACATCCTTAGTCAGTTCATGGCTAAGCCACTTGAAAGTCACTGGATAGTTGCGAAGAAAGTTCTTTGATATCTGAAAGGAACTGTGAATTTTGGTATTATGTATACTGATGATTATGATGTTGAGTTGACAGGTTACTCTAATTCAGATTGGGCCAAAAATCCCGATGACAGGAAATCAACTTCAGGATATGCATTCAACATAAGTACAGAGGTCGTGTCATGGAGCAGTAAGAAACAACCAATTGTTTCTTTATCGTCAACAAAATCATAGAGTACAAAGCTCTATGCAATGCTACTTGTGAAGTTGTTTGTTTAAGGAGAATTCTTGAAGATATTGGCAATAAACAAATGAGGCCAACTATTCTCAAATGTGACAATAAAAGTTCTATTAAATTGGCACACAACCCAATTTATCATGGTAGAACCAAGCATATTGAAATTCAACATCATTTTGTAAGAGAAAAGATACAGTCAAAGGAAATTGACTTGATCTATTGTAATACCACTTAATGTGGCTGACATCTTTACCAAATCTCTTGGAAAGATGAACTTTGAAGAATTGACTTGATCTATTGTAATACCACTTAATGTGGCTGACATCTTTACCAAATCTCTTGGAAAGATGAACTTTGAAGAATGCAGGAGACACTTAGGAATGATAGAAAATCTATTTCTTCATTAAGAGAAAGTGTTGGAATAATTCGAAATTAGATTTTACAGTAAAAAGGTTGTTTTGTACTCTCGTAAATTAGTAAGGGGATTAGTTTAGATCCATAGTTGAAGGGATTGATTGAGGATTTCATAGATCTGTTCAAGTCTATAAATGTAAAGGGTTTTCTGATTAAATAGTGTGAGTTCTATCTCACTTCTGCAGAATTGTTTATTGCAGTGCCGTGGCACTATCAGTTTGATCTATTTGAACGTTTGTGGGTCGTTGATACCGTTGAACGGTAGGGATCGATGATCGCCATTTAAGAAAGGAGATCAAGGACGAATTGGATTATGTTTACAGGTATCAAGGTTTAAGCATTCTAAACAATTCATGTCTTAATCAGCTCATTGATGACCCAATTTTATCACCTCCGAAATTGATGCGCAGCCATGGGGACAAAAGAGGCATTGGATGGGCGATAGAGAATCATGGGCCTTCGAATCTTGAGATTGCATGGATAATCTATCCTCAGGTAAATGGAAATGTTGATGTAGAGAGCTATATTTAGCAGGCAATGGTGCTCTTGGCAGATGTTTTAAAAACTTTTAGAGATGAGAATGGGGAGTTCTTTCGCTTCTTGGTTCAAACCCATAGAGGAGTTACAGACATGTTAAACGTCAATCGCTGCTCACACGTAGCATTTCCGGGAGAAACGGTCATGGAAGAAGCAAAACTCTGTACCGAAAGGTATCTTTCGAACGCTCTGGAAAATGTGTATGCGTTCAAGAAATGGGCTCTCAAAAAGAACATTCGGGGAGAGGTATATTATATTGCTGATGCTTTGGCAATTTTTGGAGTACGCCCTAAGATATCCATGACATAGGAGGTTAATGAAATAGCGGAAGAAGGCCGCAAGAGAAGGCGTTACGTGTTAGGCTACATTCGAAATTTAGTATGTATTAAGCTTACAAGTTTGATATTAGACAAGCTTTTCTTTTTCCACANATGGGTCGTATGATATATGGCAGTGGGGCATCCAGCTTGAAGCTTTCATGAAAGAAGCAGAATGGTCGAAAGCTAAATATGTGCCGTCCTTCCATGAATACATAGAGAGCGCTAGTGTCTCAGTAGCACTGGCAACTGTCGTTCTCATTACTGTTCTTTTCACTGGAGAGCTTCTTACAGATCACACACTCTCCCAAATTGATTACTTACCAGGAAAACTGCGTAATCTCTTATAATCCAATATATAAACCGTCCTTTAATGCCTTGTAATTTATTTGAACGGTTGCTAATTATTTATTAATGCAGGCGGAGAGAGGTCAAGGCGAGGTGGCTTCTGCCATACAGTGTTTTATATGAAGGACCACTCAAAAATCTCAGAGGAAGAAGCTCTCAAATATGTTTATATTCTCATGGAAAATGCCCTCACAGATTTGATGTGGGAATTTCTGAAGACAAAACACGTGACGGGCAATTGCAGGAGACCGGTTTTTGATAATGCAAGATTAATGCAGCTGTTTTACTTGGAAGGAGACGGTTTGACATGTTCAAATGATATGAAAATTAAAGAGCATGCCAAAAAAATTCTCTTAGAATCGGTTGCCTAGAATAAATTATTCAACAAAGGCCAGCCCCCCTTCATGATGTTTTTTAAACAATTCGATGATGGTTATTAATAAGTAATTTTCCATTTTAAAGTAAAAAATTGTTTGGTGTTTTTAAAACAATTCGATAAAGGGTATTAACATGTAATTTTCCATTTTAAAGTAAAAAATTGTTTGGTATTCATAAGTGAAGATGATATATATTTTAAATAAAAATTGTTTGCTAATTATTACGCTATTAACATTTTATATGATCATATATATTTTAAATAAAAACTTGTTTGTTAATTATTAGGCTATTACCATTTTATATGAGCGCAATCTAAAGGTAATCATTGATTTATCTTCTATTTGTAACCACTGACACAACATAAGGGTATTAACCATTAACATAAAAATAAAATAAAAAATAAAAAGTATTAAGTAAATATCCATTTTAAAAATAATGGGTATTAAGTAAATATCCATTTTAAAGTAAAAAATCCTTTAGTATTCATAAGTGAAAATTATACATATTTTAATTAAAGTAAAAAATCCTTTAGTATTTTATAAGTGAAGATTATATATATTTTAAATAAAAAATGATTTGTCAAATTATTAGGGAACTAGACATTTTATATGGTTGCAATCAAAAGGTAATCATTGATTTATTCTCTATTTGTAACCATTGACACATCAAATGTAAAATGTAGGATACACACAAATTTTAAACCAAAAATAAATATAAAATATACAAAGGCATACTTATTTTAAAACCAAAAATAAATATATAAATGAAAGATTTATTTCACACATTCTATATATTTTAAATTGTTAATTTTATAAATTTACATGCACACAGATTTTAAAATAAAAAATAAATATACAAACAAAAGATTGATTTTTCTCTGTATATATTAAATTATTAATTTTATAAATTTATATGTTTGAGTTCTTAATGAAAGTTTGGTTAAGTATTTGTTAATTCAATTACTAAAGAGTGATGGGTGTTGCTCTTTGCCTTAGTTGAAGTTAAAACCAATTTTTTTTATTTATCTTAATATTTTATGTTTCATTATTGTTGCACCATTCTATTTCACTCTCTTATTTTTTCTCTTTTATTTTACTTTTTAATTGCTTTATGTAATAATTTCTATTAATGAAAATGATTTTTTTATTGCTTTACGTAAGAGTTTTTATTAATGACAATGTTATTGTTGCCGCATGGTATGGTATATAGCTAGATGCAGTTAAGTGCATATTAATCCACGGGTTCACCAGAAATTCGATCTTTTTTAAGGTGAAACATTACAACACCATTTTTTTGATTTTTTAAAATTATTAGAAAACAATTTTTAACATTTCATTGGTTAATAAAATGACCTCGTTATTGTTAATGAAAGAAAACCTAGTTTGGACGAAAAAGTCTGGCAAGACGATGGTGGTGAGCAGTTGTTGGGCGGCTCCAAATTCCCGGAGTCGATGCACTGCATATACTTTTACTGCAGTCGATGCACTGAATAGGTTGTTGCAGTCCATCCATAAGCGTGGCAATTACTACCTTATTATCCCTGACAACTGCAGGGTAGCGACCGATTGAAAGAGTTCGAAGGATTCCAGTGACATGGATTTGTTACCTTATGTAGAGAAGGCCATGAAACAATCGATTTCTAAGGTTCTGCAAACTTTAGCAGTAGATATTGTAACTTATGGCCATTTAAGGTTATTTTGTTAGCTTTCTTAAGGTGATTTGTGGCATACTTCCTTGATACTTTATTTCCTATTTTAGAGTTGGTTAACAATGGCAATTTTTGGCGATCCTTTGCACGACAATGAGTTTAAGTTTTGATTTTCAGTTCTCTAGCTCTCACTACAATCATGGTCTCTCAAACCTTGTAATTAGTAATCTTTGTGCATGTTTACTGTTAAAGTAAAATATTCAGCCTCTAAAATCTTGTAAACTTGTTGTAGTTTAGAAATATTTGAAGGTATTATGTCTTGTAGATAAGAAGTTGCGCCAGAGTCGAACCTGAGACGTTTCTGATACTCTTTTCTTCGTACTTGGCAAGCATAGCCCTCCAAATTCTTTACCATTGATATTTTCAAAGGAGTGTATTCCAAATTCTTTACCATTGATATTTTCAGAGGAGTGTATTTTAGGACATGCATGGGGATGAGACTAGGAATTCTTTTACCATCCTGTGCCATTCGAGGTTATTGTTTGGAAGAGCACTAAAGAAAACAAGGGTTGCTGAAATCTTTTATTGATTTATAATATTATGTAAATGGAAGTCCATGAAGGTCTTTCTTGGATGGATTCGATAATTACCTTTGCATCTATGTAGTATACGAGGGAAGATCACGACTTTTAAGCCATTAAAGTCCTTCTTATTTGAATCAAATATGGGTGTAAAAAATTATTGTTACTAGTGCATGAACAGATTTTAGTATATCTAAATGGTGAAGGTTTATTTTGGGCGTTTTCGGGAGGCCAGAAAAGATTCAACTGAGACTTCCGGAGAGACTTCCGGAGTGTTTGAGAAGAAATATGTATTGTAGTCTTCTGTATTGATCTTAATTATTCTGAGAACGAAATGGAGTTGAAAATATAACAAGGAAATACACAAATATATTGAAATAAACATAATATTTTTATTAATGAAATGAATGTACAAAAATTGTAAAAATACAGAGTGAATGAACTTGCTAGAATGATGGGAGCGGTGAGAAGAGATGTGACTTCTACACTCATTAGAAAGAAGATGATGTTTACAATGAGGCTCTCTTCTTTTTTGTAAGAATTGCAAATGCGAAAACACAATTCACATATGATAATTAACAATCACACACATAAGAAACACAGAGAGATTTCGTGGTTCATCCAAACGTTGGGCTACGTCCACCAAGCATAGGTATCAGTTGTCTTATTATTCAGATCATGGAGATTATAACAGACTTGCAAGTTCTCTCATATCCTCACACTTTGTCTCTCATATCCTCTATGAGCTTACATGAATTTATATACATTTACACAAGAAATTGATTATTAAATGCAATTCCTATCCATATTCTAACTTGGTCTATTTAGTTGCAACCAACACAGAATAATAGGATCCAAATCCATCCTTGGAGGAATTAGTTGTCACCAAATCCCAACAATCTCCACCTTGACAACAATTAACGTGATACCTTGCTCTTTCCTTTTGTTCACCACCTTTTCTGCAAGCCAAGAGAAGCCAAGCACCACTGCAACTTCTCTAATAAAACATGTTTCATTATTTCGCATGTGTGACTTGCATGAGTTTGGATTTCCCGATGTGTCACTCCACCTCCAACATGTCTTCCACAACTATGGTGTGAGACATATTTAGTGATAGATCTCCTTCTATCCAATACACCTGTAAAATATACATTACAATTATCACAAACCATCTCAGTGTAACCATTATAGGTGACATTTGTGCTTCTCAAATGCTAAAGCACCCATTTCACTGCAACGCCTGAATTTGTCATGTATATGACAACTTCATTAGCATGTGAAACATCAGGTCTTAACCATTTCATCACATAGAACAAACCTCCTACTAAACTTACATGAGACATAACATTTTCTTCTTTATAGACAGGACCTATGCTTGAAGAAAACTTATAATGGCAAGCAAGAGGGATAAAAACTGGTTTTACAATGTTCATACTGAACTCCAACCGCAACTTACCATTACCATCTCCGTGTACTTCTATTCCCATAATTTGTTTTGCTGTTCCTTGATCCCTCATATGAATTGTCCTGTCTACCTGAGTCATTTTCTTACTGATTTTATCCATGCTTCAGCTTCCATCGAGCATATCATCAACAAATAACATAAAGACTGTGAATGTACTATAAAATGTATAGTCATTCCTACCCTTTGAAAAATTCTTACTCACTATGAAGGATTCAAACCTGTTGTATATTTTCCTAGGTACTGATAGGCCATACAATGAATTATCTAGCATGCAAACAAATTTACCGTTGCGATCTTGAATCAACCCTTTTGGTTGTTCCATACATACTATATCTCTATAAATGAGGAACTTGTGAGAAGTGGGATCCCACACACAACATCTCTTTATACCACCATCAAAACTTGCAGAGATATAAAACAAGCAGGAATTCAGAAGGAAAGATTTTAAATCTGGAAATGATTTACCATTTACCAGTACCTGCAATTATTTCTTGTTCTTATGACCTTGATGCTTTTGCCAGAAACAAGAAGATACATCTTTCACTTCAGATGCCACTTCAGTACTCCCTTCCAGCTTATAAAGGTTAGATCAACCTTTATTTCCTTCATCACTACTAAACTACCTTTCGACAATGTGAGTGCTCCACCTTGACCTGTATACTTATATCCAAAAGAATCCAACACTCCCAATGAAATGAAATTTGATTTAAGCTCAGGTACATATCTAACATCCATTAATTCTATAACAATACCATCGAACATCGTTATTCTAATACTGCCAACCCCAATAGTTTTATAGGTAATACCATTTCCCATAAACATTACACCCTCATCAATACATTGGTAAGAAATGAACCAATTTCTATGTGAGCACATGTGGTGGGAGGCACCTGAATCTAACTACCATTCTTCTTGATATTGTAAATTACTAGAAACAGATAAAACTTGATCAGTCATACATGAATTTGTTATAGCCAAATTTGCTTCATTCAGAGAGTTTTCTTTGGATTTCTTTCTCTTCCAACAATCTTTCTTGAGATGTCCTATTTTCCAAAGTACCAACATTTTTCTTTACCCTTTCTACGTCTTGACTTAGATCGAGAAGAAATTCTCTCATTCTGCTCTTTAGTTCGACCTCTGACCAACATCGCCTCTGAAGAGGTTTCTTGACTAGATTTTCTCATCATCTCCTCAGCCAACAAAGCTCCCACAATAGAGTCATAATCTAAAACATCTATTGAGCTAAAGCTAATAGAAGTGATTAGATTATCCCAAGACTTAGGCAATGAACACAATAGTGTAATAGCCTTATCTTCATCTTCGAATTTAACTTCCATACTAGTCAATTGAACTATAAGGGTATTAAAGGTATTTAAATAGTTAGCAATTTTTGTGCCTTCTTTCATCCACAAACTGCGCAACTGTCTCTTCAAGTGGATCCTCCTCGTCAATGATTTTATCATATATAGACTTTCCAACTTGCTCCATAAGCCTGATGTTGTATCCTCTCCTACGATATTAAACAAAACATCATCCGCCAGACATAAATGAATGGTACTAAGAGATTTTGCATCCACATCTTCCCATTCCTCATTTGTCATAGTCGTTGGTTTCTTTGTCTTGCCTACCAATGCTTTTTACAACCCTTGTTGCACTAGTTAATCCCGTATCTTGAGCTTCCAGAGCTCAAAGTTTCTTTTACCACTGAACTTTTCAACTTCAAACTTCGAACTCTGCATCTTAGCCATTAACACAAAATCTCCCAATACTCACTGCTTATAAAACTCTTTTAAATGTGGAGGAATAATCTTATGTAATTTAAAAGGAATCCTGAAATAACAAATAAGGTACAATGTTGAACCAAAAAAATTTAAATGATTTAAAGAATTTAAGAAATATAAATTCCTTAAAAGAAACATTTTCAATACACACATACATCCACCTTCATTCTCCATCCATTTAATAAGTCATTCCTTTATAAACTATACATAATCTTTGACTTGTTGTATATTTAATATTACCTTCACACCACTCCATGCATACCATGACCTTTACATAACTCGGTTGAACGGTTTATGCTCCAAAAAAAACTCACGCTTCCCCACAATTATGGACACATTGATTAGTGGTCGCTCCACCACGACTTTCAGAAAAATGGTCGACGCTCCTTGGACTAATGAAAGGTAGCGCTAGTGATCCTTCACTATGAACGAGGGAGCGCTAGGTTGAAATATCAACGCTCCTTGAGTGTGTATGGGGGAGCACTAGCTCTCTAACGCTCTGTGATGCATTAACTCGGTGTGCGAGTTTTCTGAAAATTGAAATTTCACAAGTGTTAGTGTGTCGGCACGCCTCTAACACTTCCTAGGGAGCGCCAATGATTTTCTATAGAATTCACGATCTTGCACCATAGATCTCCAACGCAACTCTGATGCCAATTGTTAGAATTGCAAATGCGAAAAACACAATTCACATATGATAATTAACAATCACACAGATAAGAAACACAAAGATTTCACGTGGTTCACCCAAACGTTGGGCTATGTACACCAAGTATAGATATCGGTTGTCTTATTATTCAGAACATGGAGATTACTATAGACTTGCAAGTTCTCTCATATCCTCACACTCTATCTCTCATATACTCTACAGGCTTACATGAATTTATATACATTTACGCAAGAAAGTGATTATTAAATGCAATCCCTATCCATATTCTAACTTGGTCTATTTAGTTGCAACCAACGCAGAATAATAGGATCCAAATCCATCATTGGAGGAATTCGTTGTCACCCAATCCCAACATTTTTAACATAAAGAATATACAAAAAACTTAACCCTGGAAGATGGGTAGTGGATACATCAACTTCTCGAGGGAGTAATTTTTGCATATGATCTAGCTGAGAATAAAAAATTTCGACTAAGCTTTTGCTCAACAACCCCACAAGTTTAGGACTTGAAAACTGTAGAAAATCTATCAAGGTGGATCATGTATCTTGTCCTTCAAATTCCAATCATGTATCTTGTCCTTCAAATTCCATCCCTCCAAAGAGGCTTGTAATTTTAGCGGTTGTACCTTTTCCTTCAAATTCAATCCCTCCAAAGAGGCCTGTAATTTTGTGGGTCAACCCTGCTATGTTTTTATATTATGATTGAAAAATGGGTCAACCCTGCTCTGTTTCTATATTGTGATTGAAAAATGGCAGTTTAAGATCAAATGTGATAAGAATACGGGGATTGCCTTCAGATTTGGGTTGCATGGTTTTGACTGGATTTTAAGATGATTCTTCTAGTTTGTTTTTACATGAAATATGTGCTTAAATGAAACTTTCTTGCAAATATTTTGTCCACTTCAACCTCGAAACCAAACTTGTGGCAAAAAAAAATTATGTTATGCTCTTGATTCGTTTGTGAAGATATCAAGGGGATAGCACGGATTCTATGTCGACGAGTAATGGAAAAAGGACGCATGTGAAACTCTGAAAGAAGGAAGAGACCCTAAAAAATGGAAGGATTTTAAATTGGAGCCATCCTAGTACCCTTTCGGAAGGAAGAGACCCTCGAAAATGGAAGACTTTATCTACTCAATTAGCAGTTCACTCACTAAGCACATCATTAAGGCCTTGTACTCCTCTTTGTGATCGTTACATACCCTATTTAAGAAACATGTTTGTGCTTTGACTTTATCTATTTTAAATCACTCTTATATATTTAAGGCCTTCGATGACAAAACCAACTCTTTCAAGAGAAATCTAAGGGAACATTTGGGAGCATAAAACATCCGACCAATGAATCAATCGGGAAAGTTAAGTATTCCCAGATTCAAGAGCACCATTTTTCTGTCGATGTTCCCAAGCACATTCCTATGTCACCACCACTATGTGTTCTCATTCAAGGTTTTCCATTTAGCTATTCTGAATTCTTGCATAGTTGCGGGGATATGCTAATGTGCAGCCTTATTTGTTATTGTATTTACATTGAATAGATGATATCCATGTCTTACTTTCTATTTTATTCAAAATGTCCTTATTAGAATGGCTGGAAGATATGAACGTATATGAATAGATTTAACATAATCTGATATTTGAAAACTTTATATAAATTTATAATTTTTATATATAATTGGAATAAGTTTTGCAGGCTTCTTATTTAAAAAGTACGAATTCACAACTATACAGAAACAAGGCTACATGGTACCATTGTCCGTGACTAAATAGAAATAAATAAACAGAAATATAATTAAATCAATTAAGTGTAAATCATATGTTAAAAAACTTATATTCTTTAGATGTAACAGGTTGCAAATATAATAGAAAAATAGGATACTATCGTGTAAACACTTTGAGATGCAGATGAATAAAAAATACTGGTCAGTTTTTAGTTTACAATAGGTTTAAATGCAAATCAAACCTATAAACTTTAGGTTTAAATGCAAATCAAACCTATAAACCTTAATAGTAGCATCAATCCAATAGAAATCCAAAAACACAATATTAATTTTATTATTATTTAATTAAAAAAATGTTAATTGATATATCAAACTTCGAAAAATATACAAATTCTTAAAAGACAAAGGAAAGTAATACATCATTGCTATAATCCAGGCCTTAATACAGACAAGTTTTATTCAAAGAGAAACAGTTTATTACTCTTGGTTGATAAATTAATTTTTTTTCTATATATTGTTTCTATTAATAAGATTGACCTGATCAATTTACGTATCTGGCTAGCTGATGGTATTGGTGCAAATCATCCTGGCTGGGCTGGAATGCAGCCTACTTAATTCCCTTTATTACTCTTGGTTGATAAATTCAAAAAATTTCTATATATTGTTTCTATTAATAAGATGTTTGTAGTTTCTTTTTCAAATTAATAATAATATAAAAAATATAATTTTAATTTTAAACAATAAAATTAATATTATTTTAAAATAATAAATAAATATGTTCTAAAAACGTAGAAGAGTTGGTAAGAGAGTGTGTTGTTAAGGCACTTTGTGATGTTAAAGTTAGACACAAACTAACAAACAAAATAATAATAATAAATAAATATGATTACTTTCACTAAAAACTCTTATCTTATACATCTTATGTTAATAACTTATATTTATATAAAAATATGAATGTAAAACCTTTATAAATAAAATAAAGTAAAAATATGGTTTTTAATCTTGTTATAAAATTAATAATTAAATTGAAGATAGTTTGTATAGACTAAACTGAAGATAAAGACAAAGTATTTTTTTAGTAGATATGATGATTTTTTTCCAAATCTTTTATTATAAAAATGATTGAATTTTAACTTCAAAATTTTTTCCCAAATTTTTTATTATAATTTTTTTTTAACGTCCATTGAGTCTTTTTTTCCTCAAAATATTTTTAACCTCCATTAATCATTCAACTTCTTTAACAGTAAGTTCAAATTCAATTTAAGGATAAACTTTCCCACTTGCAATGTAGCTTACGATAAACATTTCCTGTAACCCTAAAACTGGAAAGATCTTACATACTTTGCTATGATCGGACCAAAGATTCATATCACTACATTAAATGTACAACACAATAAGCATATCATTTTCAACGTACCATTGTACAACACAGTAAGCATATCATTTTCAGAACTGTGCTGCAGAATATTATAGTGAATGGAGAATTATTTGTAGTATTTGCAGTACGATTTGAAAGCAGTGCTTCAATGGAGGATTAAGTGGTGGCATGTGCAGAACATCATTAGCATGTGAAACATCTGGTCTTAACCATTTCATCATGTACAACAGACCTTCTACTGAATTTATACGAGACATAACCTTTTCTTTTTTATAGACACGCCCTATGCTTAAAAAAAACTTATAACAGAAAGTGTTAGCACTCCAAGAAACTCTTTGAAGTTGTAGGTAAAAGATGCTTGGTAACATTGAAGAAAACTTGTTTTTGTGTTTTTATGTATGTGTGGTTCAATGGGATAACTCAATTACAATATAGCACTCAAAAAGTAAAATGAAAATCAAATAAACCAGTGCTCTCAAAGATTGATGATCAGATGATAGCTTTAAATGGGTGATAAAACAATGTTTATAAACTAAATACAAAGTGTAGGGTTTAATAAACAATGATAAGCAACTTAATACCAAGTTATGAGCTAACCATCATTCTGTAGCTAAAACAACTTAATAGAAAGTACAGAAGGAAAATGAGAAACTAACATCAATAGAGAGAGGAAACTGTGATTTGTGTTATCATAGTAAAACTCTGTTTACAACATAATATATTGTTTTATCCAGAATCGAACCCTTGGTTTATGAAAAAGATAGGCATTTATAGCCTTTACAACGAGTCTCAGATCCTGGAAAACTAGATCTGGATTTCTAAATATAGAAAGCAAAAAACTAACTGAATACAATAGGATAATAAAGAACTAATTCTTAGGAAACAAATCGTCTTCATAGTTGGTCTTTGACATCTGGTCTTCAACATTTCTATGTCCCTGATGTGTCATGGAGGAGAAGACACATGTCTTTAGTGGCTGGAAATCTTTCAACAACTGTGAACAAAACTTTGGTTGACCAAGTAAGCATTCACCTCCAAAATCTTCACGAATCTTTGAAACTGAACATTTCTTGATTTGGTGATTAATCTTTTGATACTCTCTTCTCCTTTCAATCACTCCAAAATCAATCTGTTCGAGCTCAACTCTTGAAAATTTTCATTTTGCAGTTTTACGAGCTATTTTGCCTTAGGATTCACTAATTAGATGATGAAATCTCTGCTTTTCAACAACTAATTGGTTATAATTCCGCCTTCTGTGTTGGTGAAATCTATGTTTTGATAAAAAAAGAAACCTTTCATATTCAAAACCGTGGTTCCATAAAAAATCAGTGTTCATTTGATTGCCCTCCCTGCAAATTTATAACAACTTGGGCCAGCACCTATAAATCTGGGTGTGTGTTAATTTTTTCCTTCAATTTTTTGATTTTCCTCTTCAGGCGCTTAGCTAACCACCATAAGCTATTATAATCCTTTGTGATTTTCTTCTTCTTCTTTTTGTCTTTAATGCTTTCACGTGCTAGCTTCTCAAAAGTTGCATTTGTCTTTGCAAAATTCTCTGATAAGGCTTTATATCTTGCCATTATCACCCTTTCCAAAACCTCCTACTGTGCTATTACTTCTTTAAGCTCCTTAATATTTTGTGATTTCTTTTATTTCTTATTTCTTGAGGTTTCACCTTCATCTTTGGGAGTAAAAGCTTCACAATCCTGTGTAGTTTCCATGAAGTGCTCTGGACTTTTGATGGCCAGACTTTCGTCTTCCTTTTCTGGTTCTGTATCTGAATCTATGTATGGCAGATTTAGAACATTTGTCTTTTTCACTGTGGATTGCTCTAAGTTTGTTTCAAAATCTAGTTTATTTTTAGGTTTCTTGGGCTTTATGCTAGAATTTCTGTCCTCTGGTGGTTTTGGGAGAGCTCTCCTCCTCCTTGAGCTGCTGTAAGGAGTTGACTACTTCTTGCCTGCTTTCTTCTTTTCATTTATAGGTTGAGTTTGGGTCTCAAAACCCTCCCAGAAGAGAAAGTTCTACCAAGTTCTTTCTCTTCATCTCAGTTCTTCCAAAATGATCATTTTAATCAGGCCATAATGACAAAGGGAATTTTTTATGCTTAAAGGTTCGGCTCTGATCTTATTACACACTTTGGTTAGGCTCTTATGAAGAAAGAAAGGCAAATTTAGAAGGACCTTCCCTGTGAAGTGATCTAGGAGTCTAAAATGATATAACAATAACTTGTCATACCTTCCCTCTGAGGTTATGTATAATTGAATGCCTTTGAATAGCTCTTGCCATTCATCTTCAAGGTAAGAAATAGGGATGATTTTCTTCCAGGTTATGCTTCAGAATTCTGTCTTGAGGTATACCCTAAAATCCAAGTTCTTGGTCATTGTTGTTTTAAACCAACTTTGGCTTGTTCTGGGTAAGCCAGTTGCTGAAGCGATGGCAGCTTCATCAATTATCATTTCTAAAGAGCCCACAATAGCTTTCTCTCCATTGTATGAGTTTGCAAAGACTTATGCTGTTGCCTGGTGATAACCTTCCTGTAACCTTTCCACATGTCATACAACTTGCTTCTGAGAATCACTTCTGCACAACTGGATAAGACTGCAAAAAGGGTAAATTATCTAACTCTTTACTCAAAAAGTAACCCTCCTTGCTTCCTCGCCATCTGCGACTTGATCATCGGTCGATTTGCACACGGTTGACACAATAATCTTCTTGATAAGGAAAAGGCCAGCGCTGGTGAAAATGACACTGTGTTGTCAATTGAAATATCAAAACCTCATCATAGAAATATTTAACACCGCTAGCTCAAAATAAGAAATGGTGATTTGATGTCATCGGATGGCTGGTACTTTATCCTCTATCTCCAATGATGATTGACAGTTCATCACCTCAAACCCTCCTCTTGTTGTCGCATGAATTACGTGAGAACGATCTATCATGATGTCCTGCTAAAACATGATGAAATGGTATCATCATAATTTTCTTCCATTAGCTTGCCATGATGATTGTATGATGTGTGTTTGGCGTGTCCTTTTTGGGTTTTTGGAGTCATTGGAGAAAAATATGTGTTAGCGTTTTCACCGTCTCGCTTGCTGTGGGGAGTACACTTTAACCGTTGAAACCTGAGAATTTCACCATCTAATTTCAACTTCAAAACATATGTTAGCTGTTGAAATGATTTTTCTCAAATTTTTGAAAAGACCTTTTGAGGATCGATTTATTTCTAGGAAAAAATCTTAAATCCTATGTTTTGTCACTTCTAAATTCTAAAACTTTATATAGAATCCTATTAATGACCATGCTATCACCTACAAAATGGATAAAAAAATGACTGATTCATTTTGGGAGATAATATTTGGCTCCAACTGGGACGGATACCTCTCTGTGAGGTCACCAAGAACCTAGTTTGACTCAGTAGCCTTTATTACAACTTGAATTCGAAACTAATTTTACTCAGTACCATTGGGCATGGAGTTATTGACGAAACAAAACAAAAACAAAAACTAAAAAGAATATGTACAATAAAACAGGCTCTAAGGAAAGCCTCATGAAAAGTAGGGTTTTAGAAACTGCCCGTTGAAAGGGCCACTTGATACTTATTCACCTACAAGATCTTGGAGGACAAAGGTATTATTCTACTGAACTGTTGCTATGACAAATGGAACTGTCCAGAGAGCATCAAATTTTCCATATTTTCCCTTTTCTTGCCTTGCTGCATCCCATTTCAGAAGCAGTTCCCCTACTTTGAAAGTATCTTCCTTAACTTTCTTGTCAAAATTTTCCTTCATCTTCCTATGGTGTAACTTTGTCTTTTCGAGAAATTGCTCTGTGTCTTGCTGCAACCCTACCAAGTTGTGGATCCTCCTAGTTAGATCATTTGGTTTGGAGTCAGCTTCTTGTAAAAACTTTGCAACTAGCAATGCAGCTTGAACAAGAAAGATGGCTTCAGTTCCATATACTAACTTGAAGGGGGATGTACCAATTGACTTTTTATTTGTAACTCTGTGAGCCCACAAAGCAAATTTCAACTTGGAATCCTAGCCCTTGGTATTTTGTTCAAGCAACTTCTTTATGATTCTGACTAAACTCTTATTCGATGACTCAGTTAAGCCATTTCCTTGTGTATAGTAAGTAGTAGAATGTACTAGCTGAATTCCCATCTCTTCACATAATTTTACCAAGTGTTTATCATTAAATGCAACAGCATTATCGGTGACTATTCTCTTAGGGCAACCAAATCTGGAGAATATTTTTTCTTGCAGAAAATTAATGATGATAGTGTGATTGAAATTTCTTGTAGGAATGGCCTCAATCCATTTGGTAAAATAATCAGTGGCAACAAGGATCCATCTATGATGATTGCTAGAAGGCGGGTGAATCTCACCTATGATGTCCACAACCCATTGTTGGAAAGGACCTGTGACCACAATAGGATTGAGGGGAAGAGATTTTAGCTGCTGTTTGCTTGCAAACCTTTGTCACTTATCACATGTTTTCACAAATTTACACACATTTGAAAATAAATATGGCCAATAGTAACCAGCTCTCAGGATTTTGTGAGCGGTAGTCTTCCAATAGTGATGTCCTCCACACTCACTATTATGAAATTCAGTCATGATTCTAGCTGATTCTTCTTGGTTTATGCACCTCAAGAGTATCCCTGTTGGATTTTTCCAGAACAATAAGTTTCCATTAATGCATAATTTTATGGCTTTAAGCTTTAAGGCTCTTCCTTGTGTTTTTGTCAAATCTGAAGGAACTGATAAAGTCTACAGAAAATATAAGATGTGGTTGTACCATTCACAGTCAGCTAGCTGAAGATAAACCCACAATTTATCACTACCTTTGTGCTCTAAAAACTGAATATTTTCTGCATTTATACTCACCAAATTTATCTCAAGCAACTTACAATTTTCTTCTTCAAGGAGCTTGGCAATGCCTTGACCTTTCACAAGTTTTTCTGGCTTGATCTCGACATCAAATTCAATTAACTTTGCTATCCACTTACTCCTTTTTCCATCTATGTCAGGTTGTATCAGCACATCTTTAACCGAGCTTGAAGGTACATAAGCTATTACCTTGGCTTGAAGAATGTAAACTTTGAAGGCTTTTAATGACTTGATGAGTGCATATGCTTGTTTTTCCAATGGTTCATACTTCACTTCAACATCTCTATAGACTTTACTGAAGAAGGTGACTGGCTACTCTTGATCATCAACATTTCTTTGCAATAGTACAACTACAATTGTATCTTTTGAAGCAAATGAAAAGATATAAAACTCCTTGTTAAAGTGATGACTGATTAAAACAGGGGCTATCACAATGGCTTCTTTTATAGTATTGAAAGAGTGTTTAGCTTCTTCGGTCCATCTTACTTCATAATTCTTTCTTAACATACAAGTAATGTGCTTTGTAAGTTCTGCAAAGTTTTCTATAAACCTCCTGATAAAGTTTATAGTTCCAAGGAAAGAATGAATATCCTTTTTTGATCTAGGAAGAGACAACTTTTTAATGGATTCTATTCTTTTTGGGTCAATCCTTACCCCATCAACTGAAACAATATGTCCAAGCAATTTCCCTTCTTTAAGTGCAAAATTAGATTTCTTAGGATTAAGAGAAATGCCATACCTTCGGCATTTTAGGAATGCCTTTCTCAAGTG
>JASDQU011455118.1:39483-50653 GCA_032191745.1 Picea mariana
AGCACATCTTTAACCGAGCTTGAAGGTACATAAGCTATTACCTTGGCTTGAAGAATGTAAACTTTGAAGGCTTTTAATGACTTGATGAGTGCATATGCTTGTTTTTCCAATGGTTCATACTTCACTTCAACATCTCTATAGACTTTACTGAAGAAGGTGACTGGCTACTCTTGATCATCAACATTTCTTTGCAATAGTACAACTACAATTGTATCTTTTGAAGCAAATGAAAAGATATAAAACTCCTTGTTAAAGTGATGACTGATTAAAACAGGGGCTATCACAATGGCTTCTTTTATAGTATTGAAAGAGTGTTTAGCTTCTTCGGTCCATCTTACTTCATAATTCTTTCTTAACATACAAGTAATGTGCTTTGTAAGTTCTGCAAAGTTTTCTATAAACCTCCTGATAAAGTTTATAGTTCCAAGGAAAGAATGAATATCCTTTTTTGATCTAGGAAGAGACAACTTTTTAATGGATTCTATTCTTTTTGGGTCAATCCTTACCCCATCAACTGAAACAATATGTCCAAGCAATTTCCCTTCTTTAAGTGCAAAATTAGATTTCTTAGGATTAAGAGAAATGCCATACCTTCGGCATTTTAGGAATGCCTTTCTCAAGTGTTGCAAATGATGTTCATGGCTGCTTGAAAAGACAGTTATGTCATCAAGATATATCAAAACGAATTTGTCTTTCTCTCCAACAAAAGCAATGTCCATTTCCCTCTGGAACATTGCTCCGGAATTCATCAATCCGAATGACATATTTTCATACATAAATGTACCCCATGGAGTGGTAAAGACAGTCTTTTCTCTATCATCCGGATGGACAACAATCTGATTGTATCCAGAGAATCCATCAATAAAGGACATCACACTTGATCCTGACACCTTCTATAAAATGTGTTCCACCTTGGGAAATGAGTAGTTGTATTTCCTAGAACATTTATTCAAATTTACGAAATCCACACAAAGTATGATCTATCCATTTTTATTTCTGATGAGTACAAGGTTAGCAATCCAATCTGAGTATCTGAGAGGTATAATAATTTTGGCATCCAATAATTTCTTGATCTCTTTTTCCATGGTAGGCAACAACATAGGACTAAAATATCTAAGTTTCTACCTAAATGGGTTTGTATCTTTGTTTAAAGGAATCTTGTGTTGAATTATCTCAGAGTTGAATGTCTTCAAGTCGTCATATTGCCAAGCAAAGATATCAGCAAATTTTTTTAACAACTCATTGTAATCAACCTTTTGTTTTTTAGACAGATGAGAAGCTAAGTTGACATATTTAGGATCTTGTTCACCGGCTACATTAAACTGAAAGACCTCTGAGTCTTCTTCCTTATTTTCCAATTTGACAACCACATCATTATTATCAAAAAGATTTTCTAAAGGGACCAATCCTTTAGGGATTCTGTTAGTGGACAATTGAACTATTTCATGTGCTCCAATTTTAATTCTGAGCTTTGGCTTCTCAGCTTCTTCATCATGTTCACTTTCCAAATCAATTTGTAAATCTACAAACTCATCTATTACTGCAAGAAATTTGGTGAGTTCGACATCATATTCAAAAACCTTCCAAAACTTTACATTATCAGGGAGTGATGGCCTATACTTTACTTGGATTTCGTAATTCAATTTAGGGGGTAGAGGAGGTGTAAAAGAACAGGATGATACAACTAATGAATCATCCAATTCATTCATTTCTTTGGGTATGTATGAAATTTTGAAATCTGTAAAAATATGAGTCGTTGTCAAAACTTCATCCCTATAGGCTTTCAGCCTAACATGTTTGGCTTGGAAGGATTTGTTTACTTGCTGAATGATTAAGTCTGCATCTACAAATACCTGTAGTCTATGAATCTTCATCTCTTTGGCTGCATTTAATCCCAAGAGTAGCACTTCATACTCTGCAATGTTGTTAGTCACTTTAAAATCAAGTTTAAAGGACAAGTGAGTAGTTTTCTTTGAAGGAGAAATTAACACCACCCCTACTCCTGCTAATTCTTTAGTACAAGCGCCATCAAAGAACATGGTCCAAAGGTCATCTTATACTACATCTATGGACTGAATTGCGGGCTTGCTAAGAAACAATGAATCTGGTAATGAATCATCAATTTGTAATATGAAAGATCCCATACTTGTGTCAATTGAGTAAATAGGATGGTTGGCTAGATTTTGTTCATCACTGATGACATATGCAAGCTGTGATTCCTTGTATATTCTTTTGTTTACTCCTCCAAAAATAGGGATAGTAGCATATGAGAGATCCATTTGAAGAGTTCCTCCTAGCCTCTTCATCCACGATCTTGATAACAAACATCCAAATTTAGGCGGGATCTCTGCTACTACTACATCCATAACCATAGTTTTCATAGATGCCTGGGTCAAAGTTACAACCAAGTCCTTGATCATTCCAATACATTTAACTTTCCAAGAGTCAAATGAGAAAGATCATGGTAAGACTTGGTAATCTCTAATCCAAGGTCATCCATAACCGCCTTTGGCATTAAGTTGTGAGAGGCACTAGAGTCTAACAGACAGTTATGTAATGTTTTGTCATGAATGTTCAGAGAGATATAAAAAGGTGGACAACTTTCATCTCTATCTTCTATCATTTGGCCTAAAACAATGGTTGGCTTGTCATCATATATATTAAGAATATCAACAGAGGGGGATATGAACTTGGGGTCAAGAGTTTTGAGGATATCTTTCTTGAATGTTTCATTCTTCATTAAGTCAACCAAAGGGATGGGGATTTTAATTTTTTGTACTTCAGCCTCAAAATTAAAAGAATAAGAGGTTTTATCATAAAATTTTACCTCATTTGAAGGAGCTTTCAAAACACTTTCCTGGTCATTAGGGGTCTGATTTTTCTGAACTTGTTGCTTGGCAGGGACATCGGTCTTCTTTGGAGGAGTAGGTGTGTTTACCTTTGAAGAGGCTGTTTGTTGATTCTCTGGTATCTGATCCTTTTTCTTGACAAGGGCAACAATCTTCATAGGAGAAGCTGGTGCATTCTGTTGGGAAGTATTTGAATTAGATCTAAGATTATATATGTTCTTTTCTTCCATTTGAAAAAGAACATTATCAACAAAAATTTCATCTATCTGTTCGATCATTAATGCCCCTTCATAGTCATGCTGTGTCAGATAAGACTTCCCTATATCATCCACAACGTAGTGAATATTATCCTCTCCATCTTCTTGATAATCACCTTCATCTTTGTCCATCACGACATTTTGAAGAGGAGCCTTTATCCTCTGATCCTCAGTAGGATTTCTCTCTCTTTGCAAAATCTGCATTGGTTGATTATTTCTTCTGAAGTTGTTTGGATTCTGATTGGGTTTTCTATTTGCATAATCATAATTACCCCTTCCCTTGACAGGCTTCTTGTTTTCAATTTTGAGTTTAGATATCTCAGAGGTTAAAGACTCTAACATTTTAACCATCTTGTCTAATTTTGGATTAGTATTGGATGAAGAGGAAGCTTCATCTCTTGGCTTTCTTCTATCAATGTTTCCCTTCAACTTATGAGAAGCCAATATATTTGATTCCACTTCAAGGGAAGAATCTTGCATCGGAGATAGTGTAGGTTACCTCCTTTCTCTCAACAACAAACATAATTCTGAATCAAATGAATCGGCATATGTGATTTTGGTAGAGGCATCTGAAGGCTTTATCTCAACTGGTATTTTACTTTACATTCTAATGAACCTTTTAGTGAAATCAAAGACTGATTCACCATTTTCTTTCCGTATATTTCCAAATTCAGTAATATATTACAAAAAATCTCTTCTATCACCCCAGTGTTTTAAAAAGACATCATCCAATTTCTCGATGCCAACTATTGAACCAACATGAAGTTCTTTGAACCACTTCCTGGCATGGCCATCTAAACTTTGGACAAAAACTCGGGTCCAAACATCTTCTTCCTCAATGTTAAGGTTTCTGCATAACTGTAAAAGGCCTCTATATGTTCTTCAACAGTCACATCGCCTTCACCTATGAATTTGAGCATGTACTTCTGATAGTCTCCTATTGGCATGGCTAATACTAGATTTGGCAATATTAGTGGAGCATACCTAGCAGCTAGGATTTGTTGCATCTTGGTCAAAGGAGGAGGTACAACCATAATGATTATGGGTGAGAGAGGTGATAGTCTTTTCTCCGATTCCTTAGCACTGGGGAAATTTAATTTTAAACAAGGGGAATTCTTTGATGGGAAATAAGTCTGATATGAGGCTCTATAGAAATTTGCAAGTTGTTTAGCCAAGTTTTATTCACCTTTAGTAGACAGCTCTTGAATAAGATGTTCTACAGCAAGGAAGTTAGTGTGAATGTTTATATGATCTTCTTCTTGTTGTGAATGAAAGGACTCAAAAGAGGAAGAGCTATGATTTCTTTCTAGGGTCTTAGATGACTCTTCAAAAAAATTTGAGTCTATCACTTCTCCAACAATGACATTTTCCCGTTGATAAGAAATAATTGATTCTTCTACAATGGTTACAGTTGCTTTTTCACTGACAATCTTAGTGGAAGAAGATTCAATGTTTTCTATAGTAGATTTCTTAGAACTAAAAATAGGATTACCTTCAATGCCTGATTTTGCAGTCTGACCTTGGAATGATCTTCCTCTTCGGAGAATTAGTTTTGGGTTGGGCACTTGTGTGACAGGTGATTCTTGTGGATTTTCCCTGGTACTGATCCTCTTTGGAGCCAGGATGAACTTGTGGAGTCGCCAGATAGATAATTACAACCAATGTAATGTCTAATCTTTGTGTATGATCAAAGATCAGCTCTGTGTCGTATCCTAGGAAAGCTGAGCTTCAGTCTCGTATCCTCGGCAACGACGCCAATTTGTTAGCACTCCAAGAAACTCTTTATGGTTGTAGGTCAAAGATGCTTGGTAACTTTGAAGAAAAATTGTTTTTGTGTTTTTATGCATGTGTGGATCAATGGGATAAATCAATTACAATATGAGACTCAGACAGTAAAATGAAAATCAAATAAACCAGTGCTCTCAAGGATTGGTGATCAGATGATAGCTTTAAATGGGTGAGAAAACAATGTTTATAAACCAAATACAAAGTGTAGGGTTTAATAAACAATGATAAGCAACTTAATACGAAGTTATGAGCTAACCAATGAGATAACCATCATTCTGTAGCTAAAACAACTTAATAAAAAGTACAGAAGGAAAATGAGAAACTGACATCAATAGAGAGAGGAAACTGTGATTTGCATTATCATAGTAAAATTCCATTTACAACATAATATATTCTTTTATCTAGAATCGAACCCTTGGTATATGAAAAAGATAGGCATTTATAGCCTTTACATCGAGTCTCAGATCTTGGAAAACTGGATCTAGATTTCTAAATATAGAAAGAAAAAAACTATCTGAATACAATAGGATAATAAAGAACTAATTCTTAGGAAACAAATTGTCTTCATAGTTGGTCCTTGACATCTGGTCTTCAACATTTCTATGTCTCTGATGTGTCGTGGAGGAGAAGACACATGTCTTTAGTGGTTGGAAATATTTCAACAACTGTGAACAAAACTTTTGTTGACTAATTAAGCATTCACCTCCAAAATCTTCATGAATCTTTGAAACTGAATATTTCTTGATTTGGTGATTAATCTTTTGATACTCTTTTCTCCTTTAAATCACTCCAAAATCACTCTGTTCGAGCTCAACTCTTGAAAATTTTCATTTCGCAGTTTCACCAGCTATTTCTCCTTAGGATCTGCTAATTAGCTGATGAAAGATCTGCTTTTCAACAACCAATTGGTTATAATTCTGCCTTCTGTGCTGGCGAAAGCTTTGTTTTGATAAAAAAGGAAACCTTTCATATTCAAAAGTGTGGTTCCATAAAAAATTAGTGTTCATTTGATTCCTCTCCCTGCAAATTTATAGCAACTTGGGCCAACACCTGTAAATCTGGGTGTGTGTTAATTTTTTCCTTCAATTTTTTGATTTTCCTCTTCAAGCGCTTAGCTAACAACCATAAGCGATTATAATCCTTTGTGATTTTCTTCTTCTTCTTTTTGTATTTAATTCTTTCACATTCTAGCTTCTCAAAGGCTGCATTTGTCTTTGCAAAATTCTCTGATAAGGCTTTATATCTTGCCTTTATCACCATTTCCAGAACCTCCTGCTGTGCTCTTACCTCTTTCATCTCCTTAATCTTTTGTGATTTCTTTGATTTCTTATTTCTTGAGGTTTCACCTTCATCTTTGGGAGTAAAAGCTTCACAATCCTGTGCAGTTTCCATGAAGTGATCTGGACTTTTGATGGATGGACTTTCATCTTCCTTTTCTAGTTCTATATCTGAATCTGTGTATGGCAGATTTAGAACATTTGTCTTTTTCACCGTGGATTTCTCTGAGTTTGTTTCAAAATCTAGTTTATTTTTAGCTTTCTTGGGATTTATGCTAGCACTTTTGTCCTCTGGTGGTTTTGGGAGAGATCTCCTCCTCCTTGAGCTCCTCTAAGGAGTTGACTGCTTCTTGCCTGCTTTCTTCTTTTCATTTATAGGTTGAGTTTGGGTCTCAAAACCCTCTCAGAAGAGAAAGTGTTGCCAAGTTCTTTCTCTTCGTCTCAGTTCTTCCAAAATGATCATTTTAATCAGGCCATAATGACAAAGGGAATTTTTTATGCTTAAAGGTTCGGCTCTAATCTTATTACACACTTTGGTTAGACTTTTATGAAGAAAGAAAGGCAAATTTAGAAGGACCTTCCCTGTGAAGTGATCTAGGAGTCTAAAATGATATAACATTAACTTTTCATACCTGCCCTCTGAGGTTAAGTATAATTGAATGCCTTTGAACAGCTCTTGCCATTCATCTTCAAGGTAAGAAACATGGATGCTTTTCTTCCAAGTTATGCTTCAGAATTCTGTCTTGAGGTATACCCTAAAATCCAATTTCTTGGTCACTCTTGTTTTAAACCAACTTTGGCCTATTCTGGGTAAGACGGTTGCTGAAGTGATGGCAACTACGCCAATTATCATTTCCAGAGAGCCCATGGTATTTTTCTTTCCATCATATGAATTTTCAAAGACTTCTGTTATTGCATGGTGATAACCTTTCCACATATGTCATACAACCTGCTTGTGAGAATCGCTTCTGCACATCTGGATAAGATTGCAAAAAGGATAAATTATCTAACTTTTTCTTCAAAAGTAACCCTCCTTGCTTCCTCGCCATTTGAGACTTGATCATTGGTGAATTTTTACATGGTTGACACAATAATCTTCTTGATAAGGAAAAGGTTGGTGCTGGTCAAATTGACCCTGTGTTGTCAATTGAAATAAGAAACCTCATCATAGAAATCTTGAACACTGCAAGTTCAAAATAAGAAATGGTGATTTGATGTTGCCGGATGGCTGTTACTTAATCCTCTGTTTTGAATGATGATTGAGAGTTCGTCACCTCAAACCCTCCTCTTGTTGTCGCTCGAATTACATGAGCACAATCTATCATGATGTCCTGTTAAAACGTGATGAAATAATATCATCATCATTTGATTCCATTATCTTTCCATGATGATTGTATGACGTGTGTCTGGCGTGTCCTTTTTGGGTTTCTGGAGTCATTGGAGAAAAATCCGTGTTAGCGCTTTCACCGGCTCGCTTGCTGCGGGGAGTACACTTTAACTGTTGAAACCCAAGGCTTTCACCAACTAACTTCAACTTCAAAACATATGTTATATGTTGAAAAGATTTTTCTCAAATTTTTGAAAAGACCTTTTGAGGATTAATTTATTTCTAGGATAAAATCTTAAATACTATGTTTTGACACTTCTAAATTCTAAAAATTTATATAGAATCCTATTAATGACCATGCTATCACCTACAAAATGGAACAAATTGACTAATTCATTTTGGGAGATAACAGAAAGCAAGAGGGATAAAGACTGGTTTTACAATGTTCATACCGATCTCCAACCACAACTTACCATTACCATCTCTGTATAGGCCCATAATTTGTTTTGCTTCTCCTTGATCCCTCATCTGAATTGTCCTATCCACTTGAGTCATTTTCTTACTGATTTTATCCATGCTTTTGCTTGCATCTAGTATATCATCAATAAATAACATCAAGACTCTGAATGTACTATAAACTGTATAGTCATTCCTACCCTTTGAAAAATTCTTACTCACTATGAAGGATTGAAACCTCTTGTATATTTGGTTCGGTACCAATAGGCCATACAATGAATTATCTAGCATACAAACAAATTTACCGTTGCGATCTTGAATCAACCCTTTTGGTTTTTCCATATATACTATATCTCTGACAATGATGACCTTGTGAGATGTAGGATCCCACACACAACATCCCTTTATACCACCATCATAACTTGTAGAGATATAAAACAAGGAGGAATTCAGAAACAAAGATTTTAAGTCTAGACATTATTTACCGCTGACTAGTACCTGCAATTATTTCTTGCTCTTATGACCTTGATGTTTCTGCCATAAATAATAAGATATGTCTATCACTTTAGATGCCACTTCAATACTCCCTTCCAGCTTTATAAAGGTTATCAACCTTTGTTGCCTTCATCACTACTAAACTACCTTTCGACAATGTGAGTGCTCCACCTTGACCTATATACTTATATCCACAAGAATCTAACACTCCCAATGAAATCAAATTTGATTTAAGCTCAGGTACATATCTAACATCCGTTAATTCCCTAACAATACCATCGAACATCCTGATTCTAATACTGCCAACCCCAATAGTTTTACAGGGAATACCATTTCCCTTAAACACTACACCCTCATCAATAGATTGGTAAGAAATGAACCAATTTCTATGTGAGCACACGTGGTGGGAGGCACCCGAATCTAACTACCATTCTTCTTGATATTGTAAATTACTGGAAATAGATAAAACTTGATCAGTCATACCTGAATTTGTTACAGCCAAATTTGCTTCCTTCGTAGAGTTTTCCTCAGATTCCTTTCTCTTCTATCAATCTTTCTTGAGATGTCCTGTTTTTCCATAGTACAACATTTTTCTTTACCCTTTCTGTGTCTTGAATTAGATCGAGAAAAAATTCTCTCATTCTGCTCTTTAGTTCGACCTCTGACTAGCATTGTCTCTCAAGTTGAGGTTTCTTGACTAGATTTTCTCCTCATCTTCTCAGCCAACAAAGCTCCCACAACAAAGTCACAATCTAAAACATCTATTAAGCTAAAGATAATAGAGGTGACTAGATTATCCCAAGACTCGGGAAACAAACATAATAGTGGAATAGCCTTATCTTCATCTTTGAATTTAACTTCCATACTAGTTAATTGAACTATAAGGGTATTGATGGTATTTAAATGGTCAACAACTTTTGTACCTCTTTTCATCCGCAAACTATACAACTGTCTCTTCAAGTAGATTCTTCTCATCAAGGACTTCGTCATATACATACTTTCCAACTTGCTTCATAAGCATGATGTTGTATCCTCTCCTACGATATTAAACAAAACATCATCCGCCACACATAAATGAATGGTGCTAAGATCTTTTGCATACAGATGTTCCCATTCCTCATTCGTCATGGCTGTTGGTTTCTTTGAATTTCCTGCCAATGATTTTTGCAACCCTTGTTGCACTAGTAAATCCCATATCTTGAGCTTCCAGAGCTCAAAGTTGCTTTTACCATTGAACTTTTCAACTTCAAACTTTGAATCTGCATCTTAGCCATTAGCACAAAAAATCTTCTAATACCCAAATCACTACTTATAATAATCAAAGCCCCTTAAAATAATGTGGAGAAATGATTGGTACAATCTTCACAAAGTTTAATAAAAATTTAATAAGAAAAACCTTTTGCTAAAAAAATTCACTTTTAATAAAACAATCTTTTAATAAAACTTTAATTCCTCCACCTTCTTTACTTTAACTCACCCACGTGACTTGGTACTTTTTAATTAACAAAAAACACCTTTTAATCATCCTCCTCAAGTTTGTTTAAAAAACAAACTTCATACCTAAATTACGAAAGAAAAACATGCGAATTTGTTTAAGAGTAGTCGCAAATTTTGATTTAAAGGGAGTCATCGCACCTTACACTACCATTGGAGTGCGACGAGTCTGCACCTTTTGATAGACTTGGAGTGCGATGATCTTGAAATATCTATGCATTGTTCCTCTTCCTCAACTGCGACGATTTTAGTATTTTTGCACGAACATAAGTCTGAGTAATAAGATGTCGCATTCTTCGAGAGGAGGGATCTGTGATGATTTGAAATCGACGCACCTCACACAGATGTTGTTTCTCCTCTGAAATTTGACGCCCTCTCCTCTAACCAGCTCTGATACAACTTGTTAGAATTGCAAATGAGGAAAACACAATTCACATATGATAATTAACAATCACATAGATAAGGAACACAGGTATTTCACATGGTTCACCCAAACATTGGGCTACATCCACCAAGCATAGGCATCAATTTTATTATTATTGAGATCATGAACATTACAACAGACTAACAAGTTCTCACTCTGTCTCTCTCTCTTTGCCTCTACTGACTTACATGTATTTATATACATTTACAAGAAACTAATTATTAAATGCAATCCCTATCCATATTCTAACTCGGTCTATTTAGTTGCAACCAACACAGAATAATAGGATCCAAATCCATCCTTGGAGGAATTTGTTGTCACCAAATCCCAACAAATATGTCATTGAACCCATACAAAAAGTATTTTTTTTGTTAAAGACTAAAGTATGTATGTATTCCTTTGCTTGTCGAGGTTGGCATTTGGTTCAGTCTTACTTTTAAAACAATCTTCGAGGGTATGTCGGGATTTCGAACTGAAAAAGGGCGGAAAGCATTGTCCATAAAAATCAAACTTGGGCCACTAAACCACACCACGACCAACAAAACATAAATATTCAATGTCGACGCTCCTTGGGAAGGAAATTTTGTTTACATATGAAATAGAAGGGAAAAACTTCTTAAAAAGGGAAAAAATGAAAACCTGATTTTCCAAACAATATTGCAAAATACAATGTATTAATGTATTAAGACTAGTGACAACTACTTTATAAGAGTGATTGATATAAACATTCTCATTTTTCACCTTCTCAAACTAATGGATATGACCCACATGCCTTGGAGATAACCATTAATATATTAATTAAT
>JASDQU011455120.1:18993-30860 GCA_032191745.1 Picea mariana
TTGTGATGAATAAACCAACGGTTATCACAAGAAATATGAGGACCAAAATTCTATGTCCAAAGGTAAATCAATACATTGCCATACCATGGGTCCTCCGATGATATGAGAAAAATATGTTCATCGAGGAGTGCATCAATAAGAGGGGGATCGACTACACCAATAGAGAGGTTGGTGATGAAGTTTACAAGGGCCAATGCCTTATTTCTCTAGGGGGAAATGAATTCAAGCTCAAACACCTAGAGGATGGCTATCCAAAGAATGAACTTACCATTGCTGAGTCACCACCTAAGATATACTATATCAGATTTGCATTGGCTACAACCATGGTTTGATGAGGAAGGATGTCGTAGTGTAATTTCTTGATGGAATGGACCATGGCCAGGGCCAAATTCTTGCCATGGTTGTAATATAATATCGGTCTTGTCAAGTTTTTGCTAAAATATTAGATGACATGAATGCAACATCCTTCCCATTTGATAAACAAACATGTAAAGGATAAAATCCTTATTAAAGTTAGGGGGGTGATAAGGGGTGAAGTGGTGAGCACATTTTTCAATGCATCACATTTTTGGGGTTTGATCATCCCATGCAAAGATGAGATATTGGTACTAGAGACATAAAAATCCATGGGCACATGTAGCGTAGTCACAAACAAAGTATCATAAGAAGTTGGATTTGCATTGAAGGAAAAGTAAATCCCAAGTCAGACAAACTTATATGATGGCTTGGACTTTTAAAGGATCGATGTTAATCCCCTACTATAAGATGGTGAATCTAAGGAGGCATCCAATCATGGTGAAAAATACACACTTGAGAGGTTTCAAGCGAATGTTATACTACCAACAATGAACAAAAATGATGCAAAGGTCTTCCATGTGATGTAATCACTTTTTAGTTTTTGTTGTAAAATCATTGAGATAAGCCAAAATGATGTGGAATAGGTGTGGAACACATAGGACATGGCACATTGCAATGTGGCCCCAATATTCTTGATTCCAAAGCATATGAAAAAATAAGTGAAATCCCCTAGGGTGTGGTAAATAGAGTCTTGTACTAATCCTACTAATGAATTGTATCTTATCACCCAAAGAACCTATCCATGGATAAGAGAACTTCATGATCAATCCATTCATCGATGACTTGGGCATTGAGAAGTGGGTAAATTTCCATTGGGTTAAAATCATGGAGATCCATGCAAACTCATTTATTTACATACTTCTTATTGATGAGGACAAGATTAGATACCTAGGACATGTAGGAGATTGGGTAGATTAACCCAGTTCTGAAAAAATTATCAATTTTTGCATTTATGGTTGGGGATTTAATGGGATAAATAGGTCGTTGCATTTGCCAAATGGTTGACACATGTGGTCATGTGTCATTGTGATGATTAATGATTTTTGGCTATAGGTCAAGAATTTACGAATATATCCAAGTGAATATGTCATGAAATCCTTGGAAGAGTGCTTTGTAAGAAACAACCTATTCAAGGAAAAATATGTCTCCAAGTAGTATATTTCAGTGGCATTGAGGGTGATGAAAACATAAACCTTAATGGTTAGCAAAATGTTCGCCATCTTGCCTCCCTTGAAATTGTTTCGGGTAGGAATGGTATTTTTGAACCAATCTACATGTCCATGGTGGAGGAAATCCTTGGATTTAGCAATATACTAGTAGGAATGGGTGAACATGTCTCAAGGAAGAAAGTATGAGAAACGGTGTAAAGTATCCCAAGGGTAATCATGGTCAGTCATTACCTTTAGAATGTTTTCATCTGAGTGGACGACACGGGCACTAGAGTTGGAGGTATCATGTAGTACCATCACAATAGGTAAAGGGATGGAAGGGTTAGTTTTATAACCAATATTGACTCCAATGTGAGCAAGGGATGATGGACATAAGTGGAGACAATGGAGGTTGAAATGGTGTACATGGAATCATACTTCATTCATGGCATATAAAGGCGATGGTGTACCGAAGGGTGTTGTACCAATGTTGATGCTATATGAAAATGAAGGATCATCACAAGACATAGAACCCATAAAAGTGGAGATATGGTATATGGTAATGGATTCCATGGTAGCTAGTTGTGGTGGGGGAAAGACATGCCATCTTAAATCAACTTGGTGAAAGGTCGACATGGATTCTCAATGGGAAAGAGTGAGGGAGTATAAAAAATTAGGGAATTGTAGGTAGTGGTGAGTATAATGGCCAAAGGTCTTGCATAGGGAATAAGGGTGATTAGTTTGGAGTGATGGGTTTCCCACTCATTGTTACACATCAAAATTACTCATTAGGATGATGGCCTAGTATCATCATTGCCAATGTCGCAAGTGTCGCATTTCACCTACAAGTGTCGTAAATATCATACTGTTGTCTTGTCCATGTTGTGTCTCGGACGACATTATCAAGAACACTTACAAGATACCTCAAAAGACTGGTTATGAAGAGGAGAAGTCATTTGACAAAAAGTACAAGTCTTTTGCCACTGAGAAAACCACTAAAAAATCAATTTTGGAAGGCAACGCTCCCCTATAAACTGTCAGGGAGTGCTGATGCTCTGTGACCTCCTTTGGGCGAGCGTTCCAACGCTCCATGCCCCATTTTGGGGGTGTGCTGGCCCTTTTTGAGCGAATCTTTGGATTGTTGAGAGAAATCAGGGAAGAATCCCTTCATATCTGGAGTTGGTTGGGTTCAGATCTAAGGTCAAGGCTCGACCTTAAGAGAAGAATCCTCAACTTATCCCAATGATCTCTTAAGTGGTTAGGACTCTCCAAGCCTATATAAGGAGGCCTCTTCATGGTGAAAGGAGAGACATTGTGAAGTATCAAACTTATGATCTCATAAGGTGGATGTCTTTGAAGCATCAACATTCTGTGTGAATTATTTAAGAAAGGGTCTCGACAAAGGGAGCTCGGTGAAGCTGCTGGACTACATCCATGGTTGTAAGCACCACTTTGTTCTCATTAATATAAATCTATGCTTGGCCTGTTTCCTTTAAAGTTTGCATACATTTCATGAACTTGTTTCTTTTATAGATCCATTATGAAGCTAATCATGGTAGATTAGGAAGTATCGTTGTTGTTGCTCATTGTACCACAGGACCTTCTGAAGAATTTGGAGATCAGAATCATTCTGGATTGAGCAAGGAAAAATGTCGGTAAAAAGGTATGTACTATTCTTCCTTCCTCTTCTTTGATAGTTTATCTTTATAAAAAGGAATGTCAGTGTCTACAATAACATTTTTTGTCTTGGTCATAGGGGTCTAGTATCCAAGAGAGAATCCACTTGTCCACAAGGGGATTTATCTGTAACAGAAATTGGCGACTCCACTAGGGAGGGACCTTGATTTCTATTTCCTTTCCTAGGTCTTGTTTTGGCCTTTGCTCATTTTTTACCTTCTCCATACTCTGTCTTTGATTCTTAGAACTATGTTGATTGGATTTTTACCTCATCTCATACACTTTATTTTCCTGAGTTTGCTTGAATTTTTTATTTTCTGGGCATTTTCTGAATTTTTAGTGGCTAGCGCCCCCCTAGCTCTTCTACCAGAGTGTTGGCCCTCCTTTCTGAGCTTACACAAAGCGTTGAAATGCTTTGGTTCCCTTTACACCAGAGCGCTACCCCTTTTCTGTGAAAAATCTTCTAGGGTTTCATTCTCTGAGTTCATTTATTGCTTTTGGCACTTTCTCAGGAGTCTTACAACCTCAGTACATCTTGGTCTTGGCCTTCAACACTCTGTTTTCTAAGGATTGACCACCTTTTGTTTCAAAATTTGATGTTTTTTCCTTACCTTGAAGTCACTCTTTGTCTTTGACGATTTAGAGTCCACTTATTGTTTTCCTCTCACTTATCTGACCGAGTGAAAGCTTTTGTGAGGAAATTCAAAGGTCTATGCACCATTCCATTTGATCTTTGAGGTCATCTTGTCCAAGCCTTTTTTCTTCTTTTTGATTTTTTGGTTTTCTTTTTGCAAGTTTTGTTATCTTTGTTTAAATCACGATGAGAGTGTGTTTTGTTTGTGTGAAACTTGCTTCTGATTGTATGAATCTCATTTGCTCTTAAAGTCTGAATGACATAGGGAGATTTACATCAGATTGATTATCATTCACACATAAAGGAAAACGATACATTTGTTATGATTATTTTTAGATATTAGAACAACATTCTACAAAAATTTTAACATTATACTGGATTTGATTGAGAAACAATTGATTGAGGATTCTGCATCTTAGTGTTTGACAGTGAAAAGAACATTCTTCTCTTTCCCTTAAATAGGCATTCATTGAAAGAAAAGACTTCTTATCATTTCTTATGCATTTTTTGGGGATTGGGTCATAATACCATCAATTTCACTTTCATACACCCTTGAGTAAAGAACAACTGCAAAATTAACGCTAATTAAAATTTATCTAGAACATTTTGTTTTTAGAATCTTCCACCAACATTAGACTAGGATTAGCACTTTGGATTAGGCTATGAGTAAAACTATCCAAAGTATTAAAACCAAAAAATAACATCTTGCGATAGGGAGAGAAATCCAATTGTCGTATAGGCTTTATGGGATCCCCCTCTCACACAGGGTTTATGCACGAGGTCACATTCGAGAGAGTTACAGAGATTATCCCTTCCTGGTTCAACCGTTTGTAGTGGCCAGATCGTATATTGAGGGTTCTTCTTGAGGTTCAGTTGGTTTCATTTGGTCTCAATGCTTCGTGAACTCCGAATCCATTCGGGGTCCTCTAGAGTTCTATCAATCCACTTGTCCTCAGTTCTCTAGAAGGATTTCAGACTTGTTATCATGCTCATATGTTCGGACTTGACTGTCGACTGTACCCACCCAGGGGCTAACTGTGAGTTGGTGTCCTTAGTGGCCATAATATTTAGGTACTTACACAACGTGACGGTGAAGGGAAGTGTCATTGTACCCGGAACAGACGTTGGTCAAACTCACTCGGGCTCCTTGGAGGGTAAATCCACAATTATTGTGTGGAAGCTTGCACCAAGGTGTAAGCCGTTAAGCAGGTCGCCATTGTAATTATTCTACTATATCCTATCCCCTTCTCGACTTGATCACGCGACACTGGATTTTATCACCAACTAGTACGGTCATCGAGATAAGGTTTTGTTTGTTTGGTTTGATTCCTAGATTTTTAGTGTATGCTATTTCTTTTCGTTAGTCGGCCATATATTTCTTTTTTCGTTCGTTACTTATCTCAAGAAACATCAGCCTTCACCGTTCATGTAGGATGCAAGGGTTACCCTCAGAAGATCCAAAGAGTTATCTACCTTTTCTTCCCAACTCTTTAGAAGGCTCTCCTGAGGCTTATAACGAACTAGGCTTTGAGGTTGGAAGCACACACTCTCTAGATCAGTTTTGAATTGTTTCTGATTCTTTAGAAGATTTTCAAATCAACCCAACCTTGAGTATTAGACGAGAACCGCATCTGCTGTGGGTGAACTCATCTGGAGAGGTTGTTGTTATTGAGGAAATTGAGGTATCCACCGGGCCTCACGCAGGATTTGGAGTAGAAGATCCCTTTTTCCAATGTGAATCATTTAGGACCTCGACTCATACTGTTGGAACCTCTGCATTTGGTTACGTCCCTTTGATAGTTCGTGATCTATATGGTAACCTAGGAGCGAATCTTGATCAACCCATGGCGTCACAAGTGCCCGAGATGTCTGTTAGTTATACAGTACCTTTAAATCACTTTACTGGTATGACCAATAATGTCATCACCACTGCAGACCAATTGTTGATTGGTTCTCACTCGAACCCTAGTATCCAGATGGCCCATTCTACCATGGTCCCGCATGTTGCCACAATCCCCACCAAAAATGTGACACCATCCCAGGCTCTGATTGGAACACCACTTAGACCAAATTCGTCAGTCCCACTTGGGTACAAATCTTTGAATCCTTCCAAAATTTGACGTTAAACCTGGAGAAGAACCAAATAACCATGTGATGGATTTCCATTTGTGGTGTTCATCAAAATCCTTAATGGACGATTCTATACGTTTGCATCTTTTTTAGCGAACACTTACGGGTTCAACAACCAAGTGGTATAATGAACTACCACGTGGTTCTTTCCAAGACTTCAACTCCCTTTCCATGTCCTTTCTCACACACTTTCAACTACCCATTCGATATGAGACGGGTACCAAACTCTTGACCTCCCTTCATTAGACAAACCCCGTGCATATATCCGATCATATTCATGAGTGGAGACGACGACAAAGGTTGATCAAAGCAGTCATTCCTGACCAATTATTAGCGGAATGGTTTACTAAGTCACTGTTACCCTCGATTGCTCGTGATGTCGCCATGGGTGGTGTAGTCACTGGGGAAGAGGCCATTTCTCGGGCTCAGTACTTAGATTTTTTTTATTCACAGTCTGGTACCTTATATGAGTTGATTCCAAATGATACCCCGTGCCACTAACGATCCATCCAAACCTTCATCCTCATCGCATGCATATGGCGTTATTGGTTCCGTCAAATCTCAATCTGTATCCCAGTCGAATGGAGTTGCACCTCGATCTACTTCCACGTCTACTCCTAGTTCGACCGCACCCTCCTCTACCTCCTCTCATACCCAAATTTCTGAGGTGAATGCAGTTCAGTCTGCCCCTTCACAACAATCCGGAGCTAAGAAAAAGACAAAGAACAAAAACAAAAAGAATAATAACAATGAACAACCTAAAGCTCAAAACCCACCACCTGCTATCGAGAAGCAACCACAGCGGAAACCAAAGTTCTCATGTCTTATTTGTGGTGACGATCACTACACTCAAGATTATCCACATCGCGATGAAGTGGCCAAAATTTTCAAAGGGAATTCCCAACCCACCGTGCTTACTCAGCCTTTTCCTCAGCAACAATCTATGGTTGCTCAAACCCCCTCTCCAGGGGGCAGTTCCAACCACCCTTCTCATGATCAAGCCTCAACAAGTGCCCATATATATCTATTTAACGAGATTGATTTAACCATCCACTCTACGACCTACGACACACTAGTTAAACATGACAAAGGAAATGTCATGAACGGTTCTTTACCAGATCCATCACCACCCTTTGTTATCCCTCCATCTGTCAATCCTCCATATGGATCGCTTCAGATTGAGAAACCTACGTTCAACTCTATATTACGCCCTCCTAAGAGTATTATCCATAAATCTACCTTTAATCCTAGTTCGTGTGTTTCCCAGAACTACAACATTGTTGAAGATTTGGCTCAAGCACCGTGTGCTATGTCTGCGTTAGAAGTTCTACAACACTGTCCCAATCAACGTAGAATGCTCTTGGCCGCTATTGGCGCTTTTGATCATGATTCATCCAACAATATCATGTTTAACCTGGATAATTTTACATCTCGACTCTCTCACCAACTTGCTTTCCAGGTTGATGTTGTTGTTCACAATAAACAAATTCACCGAACTATTTTGGATGAGGGAGCTTCTACCTGTGTCATGTCTTTAACCTACTGGAAAAGCTTGAAATCACCCGCACTTAACAAATCCCCAACGATGTTGTGTGCATTCAATGGGCGAGGTTTTCATCCTCACAGACTATTACAGTCCTTAGCCATTCAGTTAGGCGACAAAACTGTTACTGTTGATGTTGAGGTGGTCGATGCTCCTCTCAATTACAACCTCTTGCTTGGAAGAAGTTGGTTTTATGCTATGAATGTCATTGCTTCGTCAGTATTTCGATGCGTACAATTTCCTCTTCAGGGAAAAATTGTCACTGTCGATCAGTTAGATTTCTGCACACCCGACGCTCGTGCTCCTGCTACCAACAATATTCCATTCTTGGAAGATCACAAGATCACGTATGAAAGTGTTGGTGTTGGATTGTTGAAAAACTCTAGCCTTATGGGTACCTTCCCTACACCACTTCCACCCACCACACATCATGTTGCCACAATCAATATGATTTCGACTACGGTTTACTAATCCTTGGAATCATCTGACCCTTGGATTGTACCTAGTTCGTTGGAATTCGATGCACTAGGTGACACCATGCCACTTAGTCCAGCCGAAATCTCATACGTTGCTATCCAATATGCCTCTCCCTCCTCGGATGACCAACATCTCTTGGCACTCGATAGTTACTCGATGCCATTGTGGTTAAATTCCTTGACGTCTGCATTCGACTACATTTCCCAAAATTTTCCTTTCGATGAATCTATAATGGAAATGCTTAACATCGACGACATACCTTGGGATGATAGCCATCATCGATCCTCTTTTCTTCCACCTCTCAAAGAAATTCAAGAAGACATACACTCTGTTTTCCCTTATGATGTTGTCGATTTTCCACAATCTCCCATCCTCACACAAGATACTCTTTCTAAGGGGAATTTAGGAAACATTTCATCTACGATCGTTATTGACATTTCGATAAAGCAAGGTGTCATGGAAAACATCAACCTCGGTGATAATTGTTCACCCAAGGAAGTGGTCTCTTATACCACTTTATTTAAAGAATTTTGTGATGTCTTCACTTGGAGCTACAAAGAGATTCCAGGGATCAATCCATTGATCGTCGTGCATGAGATTAAAACCTACCCAGGTGTCAAAACTGTTCGACAGAAACTCCGCCCGGTCCATCCAAAAAAACCGTGGCCATTAAGGCAGAAGTTGAAAAGTTATTGTCATCTGGCTTCGTTTATCCTGTCCCCTTGATGGAATGGGTCTCGAACATTGTTCCAGTCACTAAGAGCAAGGGACCATTCATGCCTGCGTAGATTGTAGGGATATCAATAAGGCTTATCTGAAAGACAACTACCCTATGCCCTTCATTGACCAGATTATTGATAATTATGCTGGTAGCGTAATTTTCTCTTTTATGGATGGTTTCTCAGGGTATAACCAGATTGACATTTTACCTACTGATCATCATAAGACAACCTTCATCTGCCTGTGGGGAACTTTCACCTATCGAAAACTACCATTTGGCCTTAAAAATGTTGGTGCTACATTCCAGCGATCCATGTCATATGATTTCCACAATATCAAACATATTGCAGAACCTTACCTCGACGAATTACTGACCCACTCATCCAGTCGATCAGACCATTTTGGTCATCTACGCGTGATTTTTCTTCGATGTTGATTCTACCATATTCATTTGAACCCACATAAATGTATTTTTGTTGTCGAATTAGGCCGACTCCTCAGCTTTGTTGTCTCCAAGGACGAGATTTAGGTGGATCCCTTAAAGATTAGAGCTATCCTAGCTTTACCTCCACCTAATAATCTGACACAACTCCAACGTTTGCAGGGGAAAGCAAACTTCCTTCGCCGTTTCATTTGTAACTACACTGAGATTACCAAAGGATTTATGTAATTGTTGTAGAAAGACACCCCTTTCATCTGGGATGACACTGCTCAATGATCTTTTGCTTCTCTTAAGCATGCATTGACCAATGTGCCTCTGTTGGATCCTCTGAACTATATGCAGGATTATATCCTTTACTTAGCAACCTCTACTTCCACTATTGCTATGGTGTTAGTTCAAGAGGACCCTATCGGTGAGGAACACATGATATATTATTTGAGCAAAAGTCTATATGGTCTCGAGCTCCGATATTCACATGTTGAAAAGTTGGCTCTGGTAGCCGTCATCGCTGTCCAGAGGTTCCGTCACTACATTTTGCTACACACCACCACAGTTATCGCGGACTCATACCCCAAATATCACATTCTGACACGTCAAGTTCTTGGGGTAAAATATTCTAAATGGATCGTCATCCTTCAAGAGTTCGATCTTGAGTTTGTTAAGTCCAAAGCTAAAAAATCTTTGGTGTTTGCGGAGCTTATTTGTGACTTTCCCCATGCTTATGAAGATACTGAGCCCAAAGATTCTCTCCCTAATGAAATTTTGTTCCTCATAAGCACGTCTGACCCTTGGTATGGAGATATCCTTCTTTATCTCTAGACCCAATGTTTTCAGCCCGAAATCTCTCGTGAAGAGAGTCGTCATATCTGCCATCATTCTCGTCGCTACCTTATCATCGATGATACTTTGTATCGTCATGGTATTGATACTATCCTACGATGATCTTTGACTCATGAAGAGGCTAAACGCGTCCTCAAAGACTATCACCTTGAAGCCTGTGGCGGTCACCTTTCTGGGATGGCTACAACCCAGAAAATTTTATGTGCCGGTTAATTTTGGCCCTCAATCTTCAAAGATTGTATCGAGGCCATCAAAAAGTGCCCACCCTGCCAAGTTTTTCAAAACAAGGCACACACCCACCCTGCTCCGCTGCATCCCGTTATTTCCATCGACCCCTTTTCCAAATGGGGCATTGATTTCATGTAGTGTAAGCCTACCTCAGTCGGGGAGCACAGTTATATAATCGTCGTCGTCGATTACTTTACGAAATGGGCTGAGGCTATGCCTACCTTTTTGAATGATGGCCATACTGCAACTCTTTTCTTTTTTAACCACATCATCACTCATTTTGGTGTTCCACACGCCACTGTCACTGATCATGGTTCACACTTTCAGAACCAAATGATGAGTGAGTTGCATGCCAAGTTGGGTTTTTGCCATGAGAACTCATCCCCGTACTATCCTCAAGCTAATGAAAAAATTGAAGCTATCAACAAGGTCCTTAAAACCATGATCTAACGGATGGTAGGGGAAAACAAGACATCTTAGCACTTACAAATTTTCTCCGCTCTCTGGGATTACCAGAACTCAGTAAAAACTACTACTGGATTCACTCCCTTCCAGCTAGTATATGGCATAGAAGATGTTTTACCAATCGAGTGAGAAATTCCCTTGCTAAAACTCAAAGTAGAACTCCTGCCCCACACTTCTGCTGAAGAAGAAAATTTCTTACACTTGAATAGGTTGGATGAAACACGTTATGATGCCACTCTCGTTAACGAGATGTATCAAAAGAAAATCAAGAATCAATACGACAAATTCGTCCATCCTCGCGCTTTTACAGAAGGAGACCTAGTCCTCGTTTATGACCAGGCTCATGATAAGTTAGGGACATGGAAGTTAGAACCTCTATGGCATGGTCCTTACATCATGAAACATGTTCTACATAGAGGCGCCAACGAGCTAGTTGACTATGACGGAATCTCCTTGGGTGAGCCTCGGAACGAGATTTACCTTAAGAAGTACTATGCATAGAACATCTAGCATACGTGCTTTGTACACTATTGTATTTTTAGTTTGGTGTGTCTTTTTATTTTGCGTGCTCGAGTTTTTTCCTTAGCCACTTATACTATGTCTTGTGTTTTCATGCGCAGATGACATCTTCTTTTCCTATTTTTGTCAGGGTTGCGGATGGCACTAGTTGACACACCTAGAACGTTGCTTCTGCAGCTTGGGTCATTTACCACTCTGACGAGTTGGTGAGTTTCGGAGGTAGTTTCTTAGGATCGACAACTAACAACATGTCATAATATCATGTTGTCATCGGACTTTTAACCGAAGCCTCCTCCCTAAGCCTTTTTCGCATGATCGTCAACCTAGACTCCCAACTCGTGGTTTGTCAACTTAATCGAATCTATGCTATTCACAATCGTATCCTACTAGTCTCCACTTATGAGTTTGTCGTCTTGAACGAATGTTTGATTTTATCGAATACATACACATACTAAGAGAACTCAATACCATTTCAGATTTGTTAGCTAATTACATCATGGATAGGTATCTCGCACATAGATAAGTTTTCATAAAAGAAAAAAATCACATCACATATTATCATGTAAATTAAAACACATCACATAAAAGACATCATTATTTGCAAATCATTTGGCACTGTAAAAACTCGGAAATGTATATATATAAAGCGTGACTGAAAATGTTTGATTACATCAAATAAGTACATAG
>JASDQU011455121.1:7328-18200 GCA_032191745.1 Picea mariana
TGATCCACCTTGGTTAGCTACTCTCATGGTTTTGATGTGATTTCCATGCAGAAATCTAACAATAATTTTAGTTTTCTATGTCTTCTAAGAAATTATCTAAATTCCTTGAAAGATATGTTAGTAGTTTTCTATGTCTTCTAAGAACTTATCTAAATTCCTTGAAAAATATGTTAGAAAAACTCATTTAGAATATGTAGTTAATCCTTGTTAAAAGCTTCTTTATTTGAAACCTTGAAAAGATCATAGCTCCTACCTACCTTATCTATTATGTTCAAGTTTACAACATGATGTACAACATTTATCCTAGTTTTATCTCTTCCACTAAGTGAGGTTGTAAAGGATGTTGTTGTGTAACTTTTCATTCCAATCAAGGAAGTTGTAAAGAAAATCGTTGTGTCACACTTGCATTTTTATGTTTTTCTAAATTTTAGATCTAACATACTCAAATGTTACCTCAAAACAATAAGCACCAGAAATCTTCTCATAAAGAATCTAAATTATCAGAATGTAAAGGTATCCTCAAACTTAGAGTAAGCATGTCGAGAATGCAAATTAACTTTCCATCTCTCCTAAATCTATAGAGTGGCTTTCTAAACTCTATGTGCCTTTGTTTCTCTTCACTCTTCAATACACCTAGATGGTACAACCCATTTCCCTGCATAATTGGACATCATGTTAAAATCTTGGTCACAACGCCACCTAGAATAACAAATAAAGAATCATAGATAAAGACTACCACGCGAATGATGAGTGCTTCCTATAGCATGGAAAGAAGAGCACATGTAACTTGGAAGGAAGAGAATGTTGAAAGGATGGAAGCTCAGAGTACAAGTACAAAGAAACCTGGACACTTTCAGAAGTGGATGAAGAAGACTGAACCACCCAAACAGAATGGAAACCATGAGGAAATCTCAAGCCTTACATTTTCTGAGGCATACGTGGGCTCCTATGGGAACAATCATGTATATACGCGGTCTGTCTGAAGAAATGTCATGTACATACATAAGTTGTATGCGTTGAAGTCATGTACATGAGGTAAATCCCTTAGAAAAGGGGGTGTACAAATGAGTTGCAACATGGTTTGATGGTACATCATAGTTTATGCAAGGTCTGAGATGATATGCTTCAAGTTTTCATGTTTGTATGTATGAATGTATGGTGATGACATATGGATTAGCTTTGGAGCATATGCTTGAGGTCTATTATGGATGCATGGTACTAACCCTAGTTTGTGGATTGAGGCATTTTTTGTTGAGGTACAATACTGGTTATGTTGAGTACTTTCTCAGTGATGTCATGGAACTTTGTTTATGAGATATATCATGATGATGTGATGCTAGCTAGAGATATATCATTGATCTATTGAGGGATACTCTTGGTACATATTTAGAGGTACTATTTCTGCATTATATTTGATGTAGTAAATTTTTTGAGGCAGATCTGTTATAGTACCCAGATGGTACATATGTGAGCTCCATCGACATATCTAGTGATGTATTGTTAGAAGCATATTTGTTGGATGTCTTGGTGTATGATTTTGACATATTGGTTGATGTACATGTTGAATACATTGGTGAGAGATATCTTGGATACATTGGCATATATCTTTAGTATATGGCTCCAGTATAAGGTTCATACACATCTAACACACATTCTTGGCATATGGGTGAGATACATTTCATGATATATGATGTATGGTACTTGGATGATGTACATGGTTGGCATACGATGATTCACAACTTGATATATGGATGATGCATGATTGATACACATCGTGTACATTGCTAGAGGCACTTGTTGGTTGGCATATGGAAGATGTGGCATAGGTGTATGGATATCTAGATTGTGGTTCATCTTGTTGAATATTTTGGTGCATGATTGATGCACTTGCTTGATGGTATATGGTACAGGATTGATGTTTGATGGTTGAGATACATTTCTTGACATATGGGTTGTGGAATTTGATAGAGGCATATCATGATTGATATGACACACGGTTGGCATGTTGTATGGTTGATGATATTATTGATGATCTTGATACACATTTGGCACATGGTTAATACACTTCAGTGATGATATCTTATGATACATTATATCGTGTTAATGTACATGGATGATTTGCATGATTGGCACATGGTATGGCACATGATGTACATTGTTGATGGTTTGTTCACAACTCACTATTCATAGTTGACATATATTTGCTTCATGATGTATGGTATTCCACGAGTTTGATGCATGGACGGATCCAAGGATCTTCATAGGAAGAGAAGATCATTCTTGAGCAGTTGATCTATGTTGCGGTTGAGCAATAACATTTGTAGCAGAAACAGATTACAGTGGTAGCATACTGTTCATCTTGTAGAGAAGATAGGGGGAGACATACCCACAGGGGGAGTTATTCTTCTTCCCATGATTGGTTGTAGCAGCATGATTCTAGGAGGAGAGATGATTGGTAGCCATGCCATCAACATTGCATCAAAGTGATATCCCTTGTCCAAAGGGGGAGATATTGTTCAGATGATGGAGCAACAAATAGGGGGATCAGCCCCAAGTCATCCAGACAAGGGGAGAAACCCCAAGGAGAGTTCAGGCAGGGGGAGCATCGCCAAGAAGAAAAATACCCTTTTCCATTGATGTCAAAGGGGGGAGATATCCACATTGATGTGGATATATGGATATTTATGAAGAGCATTGCCATGTCCAACTGTTGCCATCAATGATTGGTGCTAATGTTGGAACACATACAATTCTGAAATTTTGAGCCCTATACTTTTCACCTCATGAAAATATAATTCTACCCGAAGAAAACGGAAAATTGATAAATGACATTTTAATTTTAAATCAAATTACTTTGTTGGTTGGTAAATAATTAGGCGTGCAAAATATCTATCGTTTATGAGTTTTTTATTTTGATTGAACGATCCTAATACCTCCAGAGTTTTGGAGCTACCTGAATTTTAAAGAGGTAAATCTCTGACGGTCGTTTCGGAGCTCCACGCTTCGGATGTTGCAATAAGTCTTAACAATAAAAACTTCAAAGCCCCAAAATCAGAAAGTGTATGTTCTTCACTTTTCCTAAAAATTTTTAAAGGCACAAGTCGTAGGACACGTGTACCTTTTGAATCTTTCCTGAGTTGACACATGGAACCTCCCTTTCCTCAACACATCAGGATGACCTAGTCTATGACACGTCGCTACGAGAAATGGTCCTTCGAGATTTTAACAAAGAATGAATTCACGAATCACCGAAATGTTGAAATGCCGAAGTATTAAACGTTAAATAATTAAGTTAATCATGATCAAAAGATAATCAATGACTTCATAGTTTGGGTTTCGGATGTTTCCTTGGATGATATTCTAAAATTTCCAAAGTTCGAACTCTTGAAATACTTCAAGTTAAATGTAGTTAATTAGGACTTAAAATAAATTACCAGCTAATTAATTGCTTTTCATTTCAGGTTTTGGGAAGTCCCTCTCAAGATACATTAAAAGTTCCCAAAGTTCAAACTCCCAAAACACCTGAAGTTAATGCACCATCTTAAAAATGATTAATTAAAGTTTTACAAGTGATTATTCAAAAATAAATCTTTTTGTGGATTTGGGATTCAAGAGGTTCCCACTCTGTCACATCGAAAAATCACGAACACAAACCATCGAAGTGTTGATGGCATTTATGACTAGTTAAGGATAATGATTCAAACGCAGGTTGTGTATCGCCAGGTAGAATTTCCCATCAAATGTTAATAAATTTTTTGTCAGTGAATTTATACGAAAAGTGATGACTCTTTTTTGAATAAAAACACTTCGATTTCGAATTCATTTTCACTTTCTGCAATTAGCAAGCTTTATCTATTTGAAGGATTCACGAATTTTCTCTACAACAGATAATTTCACTATGTTTCCTTAGAAGTTATGGTTCCACGAAAAATGACGAAAAAGCCTGATGTAGCGGGCAAGGATTCAAACACAAATGCAGAAATTATGTCAGACACAACGCTGCGAGCCACAAACACTGTTAAAACATGGACACAGGTGTTCGATATTTTAGAGCATGAAATCATAAACTATCTCGAGGACTCTGTCGAAGAAGAGAGCGACAATTATACAACTAAAACCAGACATATAGCATAGTCGGAGCTGCACAAAATAGCGGCAAGGCCGAGGCTCATGCCTTATAATGACATGATAAGTTGGGCCTTGGAGCACGTTGAAATCCAGACTAGGAGCATCATCAACCATCAGAAGGTTGTTGTCATCTCTTTCTGACCAAAACATATGCAAGTAATGTATAAACTCTCCCCTAATCCTAGATATATATTCAATGCTACATTCATTCTGGAGTTCGAGCAAAAGGAGTGCGTCCAGTATGAAAGGAACTGTCTCGATATAATAAATTCTTGGTGGGGGCACCCAGAGAGATTCAAAACTGATTATCATGGTATATATTCTGCAACATCTTTGGATGCTCATATGGTGTATGTAGCAATGATTCTATGTCAATTATTCGGAAAGAAGATCCCTACACACTTCTTAGTGGAATGGGTATCCATTATGCACAAAGTAGCAGAGGGTTTCACTTTCAATTGGGCCAAAATGTTGTCTGATAACTTTGCCAAAGAGATTGCAGAATATAAAACAACAAATTCAAAAGGACAGCCTGCCCCCTTCTACATGTTAGCATATATCATGGATGCCATCTGTTTCATGATGCCTTTCCCATTGATGAATTGGAGGTGGACCCCGACCAATGTTGAGCCCATTCATTTCTATCATTTCAAGCTATGGGAAGAAAAATCCAAAGATTTATTTTATGAAATCTGTTACAATGTGGTGGTTCCTATTCATATAGCCCTATATGGCCACCCACCTCCTCAAATTTCAGACAGTATTATGGGAAACCTAGGTAAGCTAGCAGATTGGTTTATTGAGGAGAACTTCTCTTACATCAGTGTTTTTGGGTGCTCAGTTCCTCCCCATACTCTCCCACGTTTCTTACCAGACCGACTGGTATGCAGAGAAGTGGCCTACCAGACAGTAATGGGAGGCATCAACAAAGAGTTGAAGGCAACAAAGAAACGGTATGGCTAACTTTCCCCATTCAGTTTGGCATATTTTCATTACTAGATTTTGGTCACTCCAAAGTGAAGGCTACGGCTCTGGAAGATGTCAAATTGGTTGACTTCGATTTCAAAAGACACGATCTTCATAGGATTGTGGAAAACCACCTAGCCCAGTTCAACATGAAAACATGTGTGCATGAAAACTCCCCGTATGATGAAATATTCAGGGGAGTTAGGTCTTATGAGGAGGTACAGGACAGATTCCAAAGCCTGCCCTTAGATCAACAAGATGGTTTTGTTAGGTTTCAAAAGCACAGGAAGAATATCCTACCCAAGGTACTACAAGGAGAGAAAATAGCCACTCCCCCTTCGCAGGAAGCCAAGACTACAGGTTCTTAATCGAATCACTCTGGTCCACACAAAGTTGAGAAAACTCTGAAGAGCTCGGAGGTATTGACACAAAAATTAGAAGCATCGTTGTCAGACCAGCTAAGCCCCCACGCAAAGGCTCAACTCGAAGCCTTCCTAAAAGAAGGACAAATGGTGCCTCCTTCATTACCAATCACCCCTGCTGGCACGTCAAATACAACGAAGCAACAACAATCTACAGAGATTGGTAAACCCATTACATCATTGACACCTATGCAATACAGCCTCAGAAATCCTAATTCCAAAATTCTTTTTGTAGATGATCTTACCCCCATCTCAACTGAAGATATGCCTCCTTTGGATTTCTTCTTTAGTAGAAAACAGAAGGCCATCATGAAAAGGGAATCACACCATAAATATGGAGTGATAACTAAAAGGCAAAGAATGGTGTATGATGGAAATAATCGGGATGATCCATAATTTGCAAAAGAAGTTGCAGGTTCGTTAGGTGCTTTTTCCACAACCAATCAATGGTTTGTGGACAATTTGGCTGAACAACTACGATAGAGGTGCCTATTAGTAGAGTAATTTCAAAGTCAAATATAGTCCGTGGAATAGACTATAAGGAACAAGATGAGTCAAGAATTTGAGGAAACCAGAGCTCATGATCAACAACAAATCCAACAGCTTTAGGCCAACCTTGAGGAGCTCCATCATAGTTCACAAACCAACCGAGGACTGGTCACTTAGCATGATGGATTAATAAAACAAATGCAATATAGGTTGAGCCTAACCAAAGATACCTCGATAGATATCCCAATCTTCCAAACTCAAGCACTGGAAATAAATGAGAAGCTGGAAATTGCCTAGCAGGACCTTTTTCTGAAGGTTGATGTTATCCAAAAGTGCTACCAGGTAGTAGACCTTTCTCTGAAGAACATCTATTTCAAGGAAAGAGAAACTTGCTCAGCCCGGGCTAGGTTTCAAGAAGCTATCATATTGGTGCACAAAGATAATGTCTCTAATTTTCCTCTTCTCTCTCCTTCTGAACAATTACGAGGTGATATGGCCCTGAAGGTCCGGGAAACAAATTTGGAAGAAAGCAAAATATTAGCCAGGGAGGTAAAGGATGCTTGCCTGGAAGTGTTTTCATCATTAGATAAGAAGCTAATTGAGTTTGAAGGAAGTAATATCTCAGAGGCCTTGGGGAAAATTGATATTGAAATGAACCAACATAATTCCAGAAAGAGCAAGGAAGAAACTCTAACAGCCATTCAGGAAATGAGCCAAATTGATCTTCTTAAGATAAATAAATGGCTAGTGAATCCAAGCTCACAGCTCCAAGCCATAGCTCAGGAAATAAAATAGATCCAAGAAAAGTTGTCTTAGGTAGAGAGGAGTGTTAGCACAGGGGCAGACCCAGGGTTCAACGCTACAACATCACACCAACAAAACCCTAACTATCGGCCCTTTCGGAAACACCTGTGAAGTAGATGAAGTCTCACCCGAGGTAGAGGTAGGGGTGGTTGCAAGACTCAAGTGTCTGCAACCTTAGCTGGGACACAGATCTATGATTATATCGCTTATAGAGCACTTAGCATCGATCATTCATCAATATTCGACCCTTGTTATACTTTGCAGATAGCACAAATCATCACAACATTCACTTAGATATAAGGTATTCCAACACTTAGCAAAAATAAATAGATCAGATCCAATACATCATCACTAAGCATCTTCATACATGTTAGATCTAACATTCACACACACCTAAGAAGCGCAAAGCATAAGTATATCTATCCAAATACATCAAAGTACTTAGCAAAAGAAGAGATAAACATATCAAATCAAATCAGAAAGCACAACACACAGATTTACGTGGTTCACCCCCACCCTGGGGCTACATCCACCAACTCTTCTTCTTTATTAGTGTCTTCAATTGGTTACAACACAGAGCCACCAAAAACCCTACTGCGCACAGGACAAAAGATCTGCGCAGCTCGCTAGATCCTTCTTCCTTGCACTATAGCACAAAGCCTTCTATACCTTCTTATAAAGACTTGCACTTAGCTCTACAATCCTTTTACAATCATGCATAAATCCCTTACAAAATCTATCAGCACTTAGCTTACATCACATACACCTCTATCTCTCTATATCCTCCGATAGATACCTAGATATCTATTTATACATTACAAAAGTGGGCCTAAGCGTGGGTAAACCCACAGGCCGACATCTCTTTCCCGTTACATTATCCCAAAAACCCAAAAAGGATGTGAAGTGGGCCAAGATCCCATGATCTCTACTTTGTCTTGCATGCCTTCTTCGACTGGTTGTCGAAGTACCAAAATAGGTCAAAAATGACCAAGGCTATCCCAAAACTTGGTCAAGGGCCAACATGCCCCCAACACTCACCTGTGACTCATCTCAAGTCACTCTGGTCGGTGCAGTTCTGCCTCAAATTCCTCAAGCTTGGCTCGAGTTGCTTCAACTTATTGCATTGCTACAACTTCTTGCTCGGTGAAGTCCTGGATCACTGTGTTGTTTATTGGCCCTTCCAGGTGTTATTCTGTGGTGATGACAAATTTTTCGAGCTCTTCTCCCTGGATTTCAACTTCAGTGAAGAGTTCACATGCCTTCTCTTGCACTGGTTGAAGTCATTGAGAAACCTCCATCACTTTACTTTAGATCATGTGGATCTATTGTTGGGCGATGCGTTTCTCATGAAACCTCTTTATTCTTTCGACTAGTGACAAGGCCTTCAACTGTGCTTGTAACGTATCTGCGTGTTGCTTTACTTCTTGGAGCTGCGACTCCAATGCCTGCAATTATAGATTTTCTATGAGGTTCTCATAAGTCTGAGTGCTCCTAGAGCTCAGTTGCTTGCATTCCAAAGAAAGAGATTTTAATCTGCCAATTGCACTGCGGGCAGTTGCTTCCCGTAGGTCTCTTACTTCTTGAGGGGTCTCGGGCACAGTATGAATATCTAGATCTATGATGTGTTGTTGAAGTTGTCAAATCACTTCTTCAAGCTGTGCCACCTACTGTGGAACTTGTTCTTCAGTTTTGACTTCTATGACGGTCACATAACGAAGTGCTTTGTTGACCTGTTCCTTTATTTCTAGTTGTTCCGCGATCAACTGCTTCTTGCTCTGCTGTAACTATGCTTTTTCCTCATCCCATTTCACTTCCAGGGAAAGATTCTCCCATTCTGTGTTACCCTGCAGCTCTACAAGTGAACTATGTACTTGTGTCAAAGCCTAGGTGGCTTGCAATGTGTCTTCTTGAGCTCATCGAAGGTGAGCTTTGACCATATCAACAATCTGGTGGAGTTGAGCTGGCTCATCTCCTGGTTCTGTTGTTTCTGTTGTCAGAGGCGCAGTGGAGACTGTGCGGCTAGACTGGAGTGCTTGCTGCACTCCTTGGAGTTCAAGCTCGATACGACTATACATCTGCTCTTGCTTCGCCTCCTTCTTCTCTAATATCTCTTGTGAATCATCGTCGACAACTGCAATGATGAAATTAAAATCATCCAATGTGAGGGTAGTCCGCATCTTGGTTACAGGGGTTCTAGGTTTCTTCCGGGAGGAATATTTTGGAGGCAAAACCTTCATTTTCTTCAATGAGTCCTCTTCATCCCTAGGCGATGGTACTTCGCCTTTTTGTTGTTCAATTTCTTCACCATCACCCTCTTCTTTTGGTGTGATAGAGGAAGTCATTACAGATGTACTGTCTACATCGTGAACCTCTTCAGGCTTCTTCGCCTTGCTTCGTCCTGGTGTATCCGACATAGTTTCTAGGCTATCAATATCAAACAGCTCCATGGGGTTCACTGGAATGAGAAGGTTTGCTGACCATTCCTTGGTGATTTCTTCGATGTCTTCCTCAGTCAACTTGTAATATGACTGCAACTGTTGCTTGTGATCATCAACGTGCGTTGTTATATAAATGAAGTGGTGGTCCACGCTGAAATTCATTAAGGGCCAAAACCTGTGGAGGGTATTTGGGGTCATACGAGGCTCAGACTAGATGGAAAGCTTCAACTAGTTGTAGTAAGCATGGAAGATGGCATTGGATTTCCACTGTCTGTTCATATCATTCGAGTACCACAAGGTACTGAACTTCACAGCCAAAGGTTCGAAGGGTTTGATGTCCAAGAAGGTCACACCTTCTGGTAACTCCCATGTGATGAATGCAATCAAGATGAGAAGCCAGCTGAAGTGGAACTCGTATCCTTGGTCTTGTGCTTCCCTACAATCTAGTTCCAGCTAGTTTACCAAGTACTTTTCCCAATTCATTTGAAGTCCTTTTGTGCACTTTCCTGCAAGGTCTACTACGAATCCAGTCACTTGGGTGGGCCAGTTCTTGCGAACTAGCTTGCCTGTGATCAACTGACATGCAAGGCACACTGCGCCACTCTGAATAGAGGATACCTTGTAACCTTGTGTGCCCTTCTCGACCTCGCCATAAGTTTCTTTAATTTTCTGCGCTAGTGCTCAGTTTGAGGTCTTTCCAGGGTAAAAATCCTGTGGGTCAGGGCCCTGCATGCTCAACCCTGTGATCTGATTGATCAAGGTTGGATCCATAGTGATGCGGTGGTTCAACCATAAGTATCCTCCATGGTAACAGGAAAACAATAACTGTACACATGCATTCACTTCCTGATGTCGTCCGAAGTGCGGGATCTTCATCACATTGAGCAGTGTGGACTACGTGAGGTTCTGGGTGCATGACTGCGGAATGATCTTTGAGTTCTTGCCTTTAGTTCGGGTCAGATACTTGTGTGGGGTGAGCATGTTGCAAGCCTTCCTGTCGCCCAGGTTGAAGTCACTAAACTTCAATGCTGCAAGCTTATCCTGGTCGGTGTGAACTACGCATATCCCTTTCGGGAGGTACGCCATGACCAAAGCATAGTCAAACTCTCTGGGCACACTATCTTGGTTAATGGCACTGCTTAGAGGGGGTAAGTAAGCAGGTATAATGCCCGAGATCAGCTTGGGATTTGCGATATCGTCTCTGTGTTTAGTACGCTTCTCATCGGCCTGGAGGGATGTTCCGGCTTGAGCAGTGGAAGGAGAGGCTACTAGTCTTCTCATCGATGATGCTTGAGCACATGTAGATACTCTTCTCTCCGACATGAATCTCTCAGTCATTAAATCAAGAAGAACTTTTGTTACGGATTCTTTGACGACAGTGAGCTCGTCGGACATACGTGCTTGGGATAAATTATCCGGGTCACAATGATCTAAAACACTGCACAAGAATGAACAACAAGGGCGTGATGATCACTATATACACTTGCTAGTCCATGATCTTCAAATTCTCACGATGAGATATATAGGCAATATTGGCAATGGTTTTCTTTACAATGGGTATGAGCCTCCTTAATTCCTATTCTGTCCATTATGGCATGGTCCAACGGTCTGGTGGTGAGCCATCA
>JASDQU011455121.1:24214-42419 GCA_032191745.1 Picea mariana
AAAAACGAGCGTTTTCTCGAATCTTCTAGAAGGAGAAACTTCCATGGTGAGGTGGCATTCGAATGGTTTGGATCTTACTCGCTTTCATGATTTAGTGGGATCATCCTAACCTCCTCACCTTATCCTCTTCAAATTATAAAAGGAGAGGAGCTCTCATGGAGAAAGTTAGATTGGATAAGTTGGATTTGGCTTGGAATTATTAGCTTGGTTGCAGTGTCTTTGAGTTTTGCCTTTGTCAAGATAGATTGTGAATATTATCAGATCTATGCTCTCAAAATCCTTGGAGCAAGAAGTGTGTGGGGAACAAAGGACAGTTGGAAGGGACCTTACGACATCAAGGCCATGGTTGTAATCTCTCTTTCACATTTAATATGATACAATAATATGATTCTTTCCTATAAATCTTGTTGTGCTTTATTGTATGATTCCTTGATCACATACAAAGGTTTATATTGAGTTTATGCTATTACTATCACTTTGGTTGGTTGTGTTCTTTTGCAGGTTCATCATTGTATGAGCGTTGGAATGGAGTTAGGATGGCGATGGTGAGAGGAAGCGACGTTTAAACGGTATGTCACCTATCCCTCTTTAGTTAGTAAATTCAATATTTAAAACTTAAGGAAAGCATCATGTTTTGGTGTGTTTTTTTCTAGATCTAGGTGGAACTAGGGAGATCAGTTAGTGTCTGCACATACTGATTTGTTCGATAAAACTAGGGCACAGATCCATGCACAGAGATTTCACAGTTTCAGGATGAATATTTGCACAAAGCTTCTTCTTCCTTAGTTCCCTACAATCATAGTTTCAGGTCCTGGCAACATAACCATTTGTTGGCATAGGGGCAGACCCAAGGTTCAACGCTACAACAATGCACCAACAAAACCCTAACTACTAGCCCTTTCAACAACACTTGCGAAGTAGATGGAATCTCACCTGAGGTAGAGGTAGGGGTGGTTGCAGGAGTCAAGTGTCTGCAACCTTAGCTGGGACACAGATCTATGATTATATCTCTTATAGAGACCTTAGCATTGATCATTCATTAGTATTCAACCCTTGTTATACTTCGCAGATAGCATAGAGCATCACAACATTCACTTAGATCTAAGGTATTCCAACACCTAGCAACAATAAATAGATCAGATCCAATAGATCAACACTAAGAATATTCATACATGTCAAATCTAACATTCACACACACCTAAGAAGTGCAAAGAATAAGTAGATGTATCCAAATACATCAAACTACTTAGCAAAAGTAGAGATAAACATATCAAATCAAAGCAATAAGCACAACACACCGATTTACGTTGTTCACCCCCACCCTGGGGCTACATCCACCAACTCTTGTTATTTATTAGCATCTTCAATTGGTTACAACACAAAGCCACCAAAAACCCTACTACGCACAGGACAGAAGATCCATGCAGCTCGCTAGATCCTTCTTCCTTGAACTATAGCACAAAGCCTTCTATACCTTCTTACAGAGACTTGCACTTAGCTCTACAAGCCTTTTATGATCATGCACAAAGCCCTTACAAAATCTATCAGCACTTAGCTTACATCACATACACCTCTATCTCTCTATATCCTCTGATAGATACCTAGATATCTATTTCTACATTACAAAGTGGGCCTAAGCATGGGTAAACCCATGGGCCGACATCCCTTTCCCGTTACATTATCCCAAAAACCCAAAAAGGACCTGAAGTGGGCTGAGATCCTGTGATCTCTACTTCATCTTGCGTGCCTTCTTCAACTAGTTGTCGAAGTGCCAAAATAGGTAAAAAATGACCAAGGTTATCCCAAAACTTGGCCAAGGGCCAACAAGGAGATTGTTCATTTTTGAGGTAAATGAAACAATTGAACCCTCAAAGTTCATAGTGGAATTATTGAATAGATGCAACCAATGTATTGAACATGGGAAAGCAAGTACAACTGGAAGCAAATAAGGAAACATGCACAATGCCCCTTATTTTTACCCTCCCTACCTTTCACCTTCCTAGAGCCACTTATATCATGCATTCACATTATAATCTTCACTTATCCCTAATTCATTACCATACACCTATTTCATTGTCATCCTTCCCACAAACGATTACTTTTTCTTATGCCTGTTATACATTCCTTGACGAGCCATGCAATGCTACTCATATGATTGTCATTCCTCCCTGATCCCAACTGTGTCTCATTGCATTGCTAAACATATCTGGAGGGACATATGGCCACATATAAAAATGGCCAGGAAAGTATGTTGAATTATTAAGGAGACCAAACGACAATTGTGTCCATCCTAAAGGACTAAAGAAAAGAGGCATTTTTTCCAAGCAAATGAAGAGACAGAGGAGAATGCCAGCGGAGCTAATCATATTTTACATACTGTTGTATTATTCAAATATATGTTATTTTTATTGTAAGAAGTCCAACCATTTTGAGTTGTGACAGTTTTTGTATAAATACATAGATTCAATATCTATTCAAGGCTGCTTCTTGCCAGATGTAATAGAGAAAACTCTCATTTTTTGAGTATTAATATAAGTGCAGACAACAATTCTAATTTTCGTTCAGTTTGAGTTGTGTGTTTCTTCTATATTTCCAAATATCTGAATTTCCTTATGTAATTCCTTTATAAGTGATTGATTTCAATTTAGTATCAGAACTACTATAATCAAATTATATCAACAATTCATTAAGTAAGTAGTTTTTCCTCTGTATTTACTATAAGTAAAGCAAGACCTACAAGCTATTTGAATTACTACATTTCATATCATGTTCAAGGTTGTGTGCTCTATCTTTCTTCTACTGCAAAGAAGGTGTGACTCATTTGCAACGGATGCCTAACTTTGTTTAATAGTTTTGTAAGTTTTCTTCACACCATTTGATATTACAATTGTGACTCAGACAATGAAATACAACCTCTGTACTGTCCTATTATTAATTTCATTTAAGGATCATTTCTTATATAACTAAGGGTAGAAAAAACATTCTTTTAAAACATCCTCATTAAACACTCTTGATGTCTGACATTACTCTTTGATCCTTAAGTTTAACACAACATCTTTTTGGCGCTGCTATTAGGGATGAAGAAACAAAGTTTTTTTCCCTAGGAAAACGACAAGGTAAATTTCTATCTTTGATGGTGAAAAAAGATTGAATACATAAGTAAGGCTTATTTTTATTTTTCACTTGGTGAATCCACCGTAGACAAAAATGACATTCGGTCGAAAGAATACCAAAAAAAATCTAAACGATAAGTAGACCACACTAGTGTTAGATCCTGAAAAGTTGTTGAAACCAAAGGGATACATCAAATCTACTGTTACATCAGTAGGTAAAGTATATCAACCCAAAGTGACACAAGTTAATGCTAAGGTTCCAATTGAATAACTAACCCGTAACGAAAGTTTTAAACAGATTCATTCTGCAGAGGCATCAACTAGTGAACGTGTGGCTAAACTCAAAACTCCAAAGATGAACGTTCCCAAGATAAAGGTTGATATTGAATTGACATATACTTTTACCAACGAGAACAAAGGATCCCATTCAATACTTTTCATCATTAACACTCTTCCGGGTCTCTCCTTTCCCGAAGTGAATGTTTCAGTTTCAGGGAACTCTGAAGAGTACTACTTATACCTTGATTCATCCCTGATCGTCTCTCCTATATATACATCTTGTAAATCTAAGGAAAACAACCCAAGTTTTCCTTTTCCTCCTCATATAGATTTTCCATCTTCTAACAGTCTTTTTTCGGAACTTCCTTTGCCACACCCCGAAGCATTCAAAAGGTCACCACTTCAGTCCCTCGAAGTTTTTGAAAATCCCTTCTTTAGCTTCTAAAGTTCGTCTCCTAGACTTCCAATGGCTGGTGCTGGTGGTGCCAAAGGCGGAGTAGCAGGTGGACAAGGTCAAGGACAAGCTCCATCTCCTAGAATATTTTCCAAGGTAGTTTCCAAAAACACTCCCTTGGTCCTCCCTGTCATCCTTCATGATTTTCCCGAAAATTATATGAAAAGCCTACCAAAATTCATGGGAGAAGAATATTTAAACGCAACTAAACACATAGCCTTTTTTGATCAGTTTGTTGATATCATTGGCATCGAACACGAGGATGTTTAATCAAGGTTATTAGTAAAAACCTTTGAAGGATAGGTGAGGACCTGGTTCAGAGGACTCCCGGTAGGTCCCATACGGTCATATGATGATCTAGAAAATGCCTTCCTAAGACAACGGGGAGAGAAGAAGGACCATATTTATTATTTGACCAAATTCGGGGCTTCAAGAAAACAAAATTTTGAATCAGTCCTTGAATTTACTCATAGGTTCAACAAACTGTATAAAAAAATCCCAATTGAAGTCAAACCTTCTCAACCTGTGGCAAAAGTAACTTTTGTAGGAGCTTTTGAACTTGACTTTTCCCTCCTCTTAAGAGAAAGAAGATCTGCCACTCTACCAGGAATGCAAGATGATTCCATAGAAATTGAATCTAATATGATGGCATCTAGGAAATTAAAAACTAAGGTTGAGATAGGAACCAGAGAACCTAGGAATTTCAAAGAACAGGAAGGACCATTTGGATCTGGGAAGTTCGCAGAAGATAAAATGGATGATATGGCCAAGATAATTAAATATTTATCAAACAAGATATCTAGAATGGAATTAGATCAAGTGAAACCTGATACTTATGTTAGGAATCAGTTCAAGAGAAACCCTAACCCCCATATGCAACAAAGACAAATAAAAAATGAAGATCAAAAGATCGAAGCCCTGTTTAAAACTGAAAATTTTATGTAGAGGGATGATATGCAAAATTATGAGGAGTTAGAAGAAGATCCGAACAACCTTAGCGAAGATGATCTTGAGCCACATTTAACCAGACAGGATTATGAGAAGTCTTTAGACCTAGAATCCATGTTTAATAATGATGAAAGCATTAATAATCTGGGATACTCTGCCTGTCAAGGGTTCACCGACTCAATAATGGTCGAAATCCAACAAAAGTGTGATTTAAGGCCCAGAGAAAAAAATCCTATGAATGTTACACCAAATTTTTTTTTGTCGCGAAGTAAAATGAATGAGGCAACAGTTACTAAACCACGAACTGAAACACAAGTTTCCTGAACAAAACCAGTTGAAATAGGAACAATGCAAACTAAAAAACTGGAAAATACAAAAGCATAAATTCCAACCAGATAAATTGAAAAAACAATTGGAGGTTTCAGTTTAGAAAATGAACTTAATAAAATTAAAATCCCCATGCCTTTGGTTGAACTTGCAAAAAACATGATTTATAAAAAGCAAATTGCTAAAGTGATAAATTTTTCTGATGCTAAATGTCATGCAGATGTTATTAACCTACAGGATGAAAGACCTACGATCATGTTTGGTCCACACATCGAAAACACTAAGGATTTTGTTGCTCCATTTTATATTACACTAATTGTTCATGACTATTTACTCCACAATTGTAGGTTAGATTCTGGGGCCTCTCATAATTTAATGCCTAAAATTATCATGGAGAAGTTAGGTCTCAAAATTACTATACCTTATCATGACCTATACTCATTTGATTCTAGAAAAGTTAAGTGTCCGGGCATGATTAAATATTTGGTAGTAAATCTTGCTCAGATCGCTGTAAAAAGTATCCTTATGAATGTGGTCATTGCTGACATCCCTACCAAATATGGCATGCCTCTATCTAGGTCTTGGGGCACCAAATTAGGAGGATGTTCAACTGGACATGACTTACGCTAAAATCTCGATTTTTGGTGGACAATTCACGTGACTATACAGAGAAACTAGAATGGAGTATACTATAAGTGACCCTCAAAACCCCAATAATTACCCGATCTATGTTGCTGATCAGGACTTAGGGAATTTTATATTATCTATAGATGACGATTTCGAAGAATGTACAGAAGAAGAAAATACAAAATTAGAAATAACAAAGAAAAATGTAAATAGTAGAGAAGGAATGTGGAAAATGTTCTTCGATGGTGCCTCATCCTTCGAAGGAGCAGAAGCTGGAGTTTTATTTGTGGCACTAGGTGATGAGTATATTATTCCCTTATCTTATAGATTACAATGGGATATCGATTATACAAATAATGTTTGTGAATATGAAGCTCTGGTGTTGGGATTAGAAGCTGCGAAGAAGTTAAAAATTAAACATCTAATAATTTATGGTGACGCAGAGATTATTATAAAACATGTGAAACAATAGTATCAATATAAATACCCAAGGCTAAGATCATATATGAATTGTTCCTGGGATATTATAGAGAATTTCTTCTCATATTTTAACATACACTCTATTCCCATAATGGAGAACCAATAAGACGATTCCTTGGCCAAGGCTGTTGCGACCTTCATACCGCCCACTATCTTGAAACTCAAGTATCACATCGAGATGAGACACATACCCTCGATCTCGAACAACGTTCAACACTGGAAGGTGTTCGAGGATGACAAACAAATTAAATAATTTCTAGAGATGATTGATGAGTTTTCTGAAACTCACATAGATCAGGAAAACCAAAATTATCCTTCTTGGGTTATGCAAGAAGGAGAGAACCCAGAAAAATTCCAAGACAAGATCATGAACCACCATATTCTCATGCTTAAGAACAATCATATTCCCAGAGGCTTGATTCCCTTAGAAGGATTGTTTGACCAGGATGACATTCCTTTAAAGTCTACCTTACATCCTGAACCTGAGGAAGTTGAAGACTGCAATGTAGGAACTAACGAAGATCCAAAAATGGTCAAGTTATCAAATTACCTTCCGACCCAAATGAAAAGTAAGTACACTAAGTTTCTTAGGAAATAAAAGGATGTTTTTGCTTGGTCTTATGATGATCTGAAAACTTATGATACCTCTGTTATTGAACATAAGATTCCTCTAAAACTTGGTATTAAACCTTTCAGATAGAAACTCAGACAAATAAATCCTATTCTCCTACCAGTCATAGAAAGGGAATTCAAGAAGCTTCTTGATGTAAAAATTATCGTTCCACTCAGGTATTTTGAATGGGTAGCGAATTTGGTACCCATCAGAAAGAAAAATGGCGAAATAAGGCTCCGTGTAGATTTCAAAAACTTAAATCAGTCGTCACTCAAAGACAACTACCCACTACCAAAAATGGATCATGTTATAGAAAAGGTAGTTGGAGCTAACAGGATGTCCATGATTGATGGTTTTTATGGATACAATCAAATCATTGTCCAAGAAGACGACAGAGAAAAGACTGCATTTACCATTCAGTGGGGAACTTTTATATACGATAAAATGTCATTTGGTTTGATGAATGCAGGGGATACTTTCCAGAGAGCGATGGACATTGCATTCATCGGTGAGAAAGACAAATTCGTTGTTATTTATCTTGATGATTTGATAGTTTTTTCTAACTCTGATGCAGAACATCTGCTACACCTCAGGCAGACCTTCGAAAAATGCAGAAAGTTCGGTTTGTCTCTTAATCCTAAGAAATCACATTTTTCTATGCAAGAAGTTAAGCTCTTGGGTCATATAGTGTCAAAATAAGGAATCAAGGTTGACCCTAAATGAGTTGAGGCTATAGACACGATTAATATTCCTAGGAACAGAAAATAAATTCAATCTTTTTTAGGAAAGATCAACTTTTTGAGAAGATTCATTCCCAATTTTGATGAAATAATTAAAATGATTACAGATATGTTGAAGAAAGACAATGAAGTGAAATGGACCTTTGAAGTTAAAGAATCATTCAAGCACGTCAAGAAATCTATAGGGGAAGCACCGGTGTTAGCAAGTCCAAACTATACAAAGGAATTCCTGATCTTCTCATTCACTTCCGAACATACTATTGCAGTGGTACTCCTGCAAACGAATGAGGAAGGATTCAAGCAAACAATATCTTTCTTTAGCAAAAGCCTCAGGGATGCATAATTAAGGTACGATATACTTGAGAAGAAATCATACACAATGGTGAAGGCTCTAAACGCTTTCAGGACATATGTACTGCATTCCAAGATAATCGCTTACATGCCAAAGACACGCTTACTGCATTCAGGACACTCTTATTGCATTCAAAGACATTTTAGTTCAGTTGGACAGTGATGGGAGAAAAGGACGATGGTTGGCCAAAATTCAAGAATTTGATCTAGAAGTGAAACCGACCAAGCGAGTCAAAGGTCAAGGCCTAGAGAAACTATTAGCTGAATCAAATTTTAGGGCGCTCGGGATAAATCACTTGGAATCACATGAATATCTCCCAGATATAGAGGATCTTGATGATCAAACCCCTATGATTCAAATTGAGGATAAGTTTTCTTCCTTTGCTTGGTATTGCAATATTGTTTCATACCTCCTTACCCTTTAGTGCCCGAATGACATGACTCCGTCCAAAGGGAGAAATATGAAGCTACACGTTGTCAAATATTGTATTATTGATGGCCAATTGTGCTAGAAGGATCCTCTAGGTTTCTTTTTATGTTGCTTAACAAAACCTGAAACATAAGTCGTCATAAATGAATTTCATGAAGGAGTGTGTGGAGGACACCACGCCTTGAGGGAAACGGCCTACAAGATTTTAAGAGATGGATATTATTGGCCAAAGTTATTTACTAATGTGAATTCCAAGTTCAGAGCCTGCAACTCTTGTCAATTGTTCTCTGGTAAGCAAAATCTCCCTACACTTCCTTTAATCCCAGTCAAAGTAGAATCTCCCTTTCAACAATGGGGTCTAAATTTCATCAGAGAGATCCATCCATAGTCAAGTGCTCAACATAGATGGATTTTAACCGCTATTGATTGCTTCACGAAATGGGTAGAATATATTCCAACTCAAAATGCTACAGATTCGGTAGTAATAAATTTCTTGGAAGAGAACATCCTATCAAGATTTGGCTGTCCTTGGAAAATAGTCATTAACAACGCCCAAGATTTGAAATCTATGGCAATGGTCAATTTCTACCAAAACTACAACATTGTGTTAGGACATTCTACAACCTATTATCCTCAAGGGAATGGGTTGGTTGAATCGTCTAACAAGAGCCTGATGAATATAATAAAAAAATAGTTGACATAAAATAAAAAGGCTTGGCACGTCCACCTAAAATACGCTCTATGGACGAACCGTATCAGCACCAAGAAATCAATAGGTGTGTCCCCTTTTCAATTGGTTTACAGTACCGACGTTGTCCTTCCTATCAATCTTGCTCTTCCTGTGATGAAACTCTAGCAGGATGAAAATGAAGAGACAAATGACATTACAAGAAGGATAAATGAACTAATTGAAGTTAAGCAAAATAGGGCCGAAGTAGATGATAAGCTCCAAAAATACCAAGATAATATGAAGTCCCTTTTCGATAAAAAGGCTAAAGACAGGTAATTTCTTCCCGGTGATGTAGTTTTAAAGTGGGATGGTAGAAAAGAGGATATAGGGAAACATAACAAGTTTGACCATCTCTCTGGTTCAGACCTTTTAGAATTGTAGCTGCTGAGGGGAAAAATTCCTTCTTGCTGGAAAATCTCGACGAAAAAAATTTCAATTCTCCTATCAATGAGCGTTACCTAAAATATTTTATGCAGTAGTCATATTTTTTATTCCCATTGTATACATCAGTTTGGATCAACGCTTGTTTTCAGTTTTTTTTTTAATTGCAATTTTTTCTTTCTACTATAAATTATCCAAAGCATTTTATAGTTTGTTGTAAATAAACCATATTTACTTGATATCACCGAAACATAATATAAAATAACTTGTATCGCATACCTATAGAGTTTTCTAACATTTCCCATTTTGTTCCCGTGCATAATACTTACTGTCAGACGAGAGATAAGGATACATCGGAATCCAACACTCATTTTTCAAAGACATTTGCTTTCTCTCAAAACATGTGATAAATTAATGATTTACTTGATTGAAAATACAAAGGAAACCTGAGGTATGAACTCCTACCCCGCTAGTTCAAACCAAAATTTTAAGCAAATCTTATCGGATGTAAAGGAGGTTTCAATCATATAGATATTGTCACTTTGATCAAAGATCAGAGAAGTATGAAATTACAGCCTAATTCTGAAGCCTTCTCTGAAAGGAATAAAAACCGAAATAAAAAATGAAATAAAAAGAAAGAGAAAAATAAAATAAGAATAAAAAAGGGGCTTGAAAGGAAGTTCGAGAATCAATAAACAAACTTGTGTCAGAATGAGATTCTTTTGTGTCTGGCCCTCTGAATCATCGTTGTGTTTTATTTTTCCTATCTCCGAGCTCTTATCCTCTTTTGATTTTCGCTACCTTTCCTGGGTCTTCATAGAAAGAAAGAATTACACCTTGACTCTGAAAACTTAAAAACATATCTCCGAAACAAGATTAGATGAAAATATTTATGTTCCTTTGATTTTAACTGAAATAAATTATGTCTAGGCTAATCCTGATAACTCTAGCTCTTCTATGGGATTTTAAACTGACTAATTCGCTCAGGGTTGATCCCTGAAATTCAAAATCGCTACAAAATGTTCCCTATAGGCGAAGGTGCATTGAAGATCGGAAGAAAATTAGTTTCGAAGTATACTTAAAAAATTATGACTGACCTGCCTTTTAAAATTTTAAGCAGATACATACAGATTGATTACCCCCACTTCGAAATATTAAAATAAAATATAGATGGTGAAAGGAAATTCATAATTTGATTTCCCCCATATTGTCCAAAGAGACGATGAAAGGAAATTCATATAATGATTACCCTCATCTCAGAAAAATACAAAATTGCTAATTGAAGTGGTGAAAGGAAATTCAATGGGAGAAGTAGATAACTTCACCTGGGTACTGAACAAGATCAGTGGAAGTGAAGCAATATCTATGATATCTGTATGGTTGTCATACATGTCTATGAAACATAATCTAACATATAATTCTCTTTCCGGTAATATTTACATTCTGAACCAACGAGGGATTCCCTAAATAATTTGTTCCATATACTTAACCTTGATGCGAACGAAATCGATCAAAATATGATATTTTGGTTAAAGTTGTTTTGATTATCTTAAAAAGATCCAAAATCAGTTTTAATAAAGGGAAATTTTAAATAGCATAACTTGAGATAAAAAATGAGATGTGTTTTGAAGGTTCTTTGAGATTCGGTTGGAGTTTTTTTTTGTTTGTTTTTTTGTATATGATTATTTCCCTAAAGTATTTCCCATAAATGCAATAATGACTCCATTTGCCCTATAAATGCACTCGACATACTATTCTTCCTCATCTCAAAGGGAGATGCAATCCCCAGATGGAGCCTATGTTGGAACACATACAATTCTTAAATTTTGAGCCCTATACTATTCACCTCATGAAAATATAAGTCTACCCGAAGAAAACGAAAAATTGATAAATGACATTTTAATTTTAAATCAAATTCCTTTGCTGGTTGGTAAATAATTAGGTGCACATGATATCTACCATTGATGATTTTTTCCTTTTGATAGAATGATCCTAATACCTCAGGATTTTTGGAGCCGCCTGAATTTTAAAGAGGTAAATCTCTAACGGTTGTTTCGGAGCTCCGCGCTTCGGATGTTGCAATAAGTATTAACAATAAAAACCCCGAAGCCACGAAACACGAAGGTGTCTGCTCTTCGCTTTTCATAAACCTTTTTAAAGGCACAAGTTGTAGGAAATGTGTACCTTTCAAATCTNGTGGCACCTCCCTTTCCTCGACATGTCAGGATGACCTAGTCTATGACACGTTGCTACAGGAAATGGTCCCTCGGGATTTTAACAAAGAATGAATTCATGAATCACTGAAATTTCGAAATGTCGATGTATTAAACATTAAATAATTAAGATAATCATGATCAAAAGATAATGAATGACTTCGTAGTTTGGGTTTTGGATGTTTCCCCTGGATTATATTGTAAAATTTTCGAAGTCCAAACTCCCGAAATACTTCAAGTTAAATGCAGTTAATTAGGACTTAAAGTAAATTACAAGATAATTAATTGCTTCACATTTCAGGTTTCGGGAAGTCCCTCTCGAGATACATTGAAAGTTCCTGAAGTCTGAACTCCCGAAACAACTGAAGTTAATGCACCATCTTAAACATGAATAATTAAATTTTTACAAGTGATTATTCAAAGATTAATTTTTTCATAGATTCGAGATTCAGGAGGTTCCCACTCAGTCACATCGAAAACTCCTGAATGCGAACCATCGAAGTGTTGATGGAATTTATGACTAGTTAAGGATAATGATTCAAATGTAGGCTGCGGAACGCCAGGTAGACTTTCCCATCAAACGTTAGTAAATTTTACATCAGTGAAGTTATACGAAAAGCGATGACTCTATTTTGAATAAAAGCACTTCGATTTCAAATTCATTTTCACTTTCTACAATTATCAATCTTTATCTGTTTGAAGGATTCACGAATTTTCTCTACAACAGGTAATTTACCTCTGTCTCCTTAGAATTTATGGCACCACAGAAAATGACGAAAAGGCCTGATGTGGCAGGCGAGGATTCAAACCCAAATGTGGATGTTCTTTTAGACACAATGCCGCGAGCCATATACACTATTAAAACTTGGACGCAGGTGTTCGTGATTTTAGAGCGTGAAATCATAAATTGTCCTGAGGACTCTTTTGAAGAAGAGGGTGACACTTATACAACTAAAATCAGACATGTAGCACAGTCGGAGTTGCACAAAATAGCAGCACAGCCGAGGCTCATGCCTTATAATGACATGATAAGTTGGGCCTTGGAGCACGTTGACATCAGGACCAGGAGCATCGTCAACCATCAGAAGGTCGTTTTCGGCTATTTCTGACTAGAACATATGCAAGTAATGTATAAACTCTCCCCTAATCCTAGATATACATTCAATGTTGCATTCATTATGGAGTTCAAGCAAAAAGGAGTGCGTCCAGTACAACAGGAATTGTCCCGATATAATAAAGTCTCGGTGGGGGCAACCAGAGAGATTCATAACTGATGCTCATGGTATATATGCAACCACGTCTTTGGACACTCATATGGTGTATGTAGTGATGATGTTATGTTGATTATTTGGAAATAATATCCCTACACACTTCTCGGTGGAATGGGTATCCATCATGCACGAAGTAGCAAAGGGTTTCACTTTCAATTGGGCCAAAATGTTGTCCGATAACTTGGCCAAAGAGATTGCAGAATATAAAACAACAAAGTAAGAAGGACATCCCTCCCCCTTCTACATGTCAGCATATATCATGGACACCATTTGTTTCATGACGCCTTTCCCATTAATGAATTGGAGCTGGACCCTGGCTAGTGCCGAGACCATTCATTTCTATCATTCCAATCTATGGGAAGAAAAAGCCAAAGATTTATTTTATGAAATCTGTCATAATGTGGTGGTTCCTGTTCATATAGCCCTGTATGGTCACCCAGCTCCTCGAATTTCAGACAGGATTATGAGAAACCTGAGTAAGCTAGCAGATTGGTTTATTGAGGAGAACTTCTATTCCATCAGAGTTTTTGGGTGCTCGGTTCCTCCCCATACTCTCCCACGATTATTACCGAACCGACTGGTATGTAGAGAAGTGGCCTACCAGACAGTAACAAGAGGCATCAACAAAGAGTTGAAGGCAACACAGAAAAAGGTATGGCCGAATTTCCCCATTTAGGCTGGCATGTTTTCATTACTAGATTTTGGTCTCTCCAAAGTGGGGGTTGCGGCTCTGGAAGATGTCAAATTGGTTGACATCGAGTTCAAAAGACATGATCCATGTAGGATTGTGGAAAACCACCTAGTCCAGTTCAACATGAAAATATATGTGCACGAAAACTACCCATATGACGAAATATTCAGGGGAGTTAGGTCTTATGAGGAGGTATAGGACAAATTCCAAATCCTTCCCCCATATAAACAAGTTGGTTTTGTCAGTTTTCAAAAGAACATGTGTGGAATAGCCTACCCAAGGTAATACAAGGAGAGAAAATAGCCACTCACCCTTCGTAGGAATCTAGGACTACAAGTTCTTAATCGAGTCACTCTGGTCCACACAAAGTTGAGAAAACTCTGAAGAGCTCAGAGGTATTAACACATAAATTAGAAGCATCATTGTCAGACCATCTAAGCCCCTAGGAAAAGGGTCAACTCGAAGCCTTCCTAAAACAAGGACAAATGGTGCCTCCTTTGTCGCCAACCACCCCTGCTGGCACCTCAAATACAACAGAGCATCAAAAATCTACAGAGATTGGTACCTCCATTACATCATTGACACCTCTGCAATATAGCCTCAGAAATCCTAATTCCAAAATTGTTTTTGTAGATGATCTTACCCCCATCTCACCTGAAGAGATGCCTCCTTTGGATTTCTTCTTTATTAGAAAATGGAAGGTCACCGTGAAAAGGGAATCACACCTGAAAGATGGAGTGATAACTAAAAGGTAGAGAATGGTGTATGATGGAAATAATCAATATGATCTAGAATTCACAAAAGAAGTTGCAGGTTCGTTAGGTGCTTTTTCCATGACCAATTAATGGTCTCTAGACAATTTGGTTGAACAGTTGCGACAAAGGTGCCTATTGGTAGAGAAATTTCAAAGTCAAATACAGGTCGTGGAACAAACTATAAGGAACAAGATGAGTGAATACTTCGAGCAAACCATATCTCATGATCAACAACAAATCCAACAGCTTTAGGCCAACCTTGAGGCGATCCATCAGAGTTCACAAACCAACCGAGGACTGGTCACTCAGTGTGATAGATTAATAAAAACACTGCAATCTAGGTTGAGCCTAACCGAAGCTACCTCGATAGATATCTCGGCCTTCCAAACTCAAGCACTGGAAATAAATGAGAAGATGGAAATTTCCCAGCATGACCTTTTTATGACGGTTGATGCTATCCAAAAGTGCTACCAAGTAGTAGACCTTTCTCTGAAGGACATGTATGTCAAGGAAAGAGAAGCTCGCTCAGCCTGGGCTAGTTTTCAAGAAGCTATCATATTGGTGCACAAAGATAATGTCTCTGATTTTCCTCTGCTCTCTCCTTCCAAACAATTATGAGGTGATATGGCCCTTAAGGTCTAGGAAACAAATTTGGCAAAAAGAAAAAGATTATCCGGGGAGGTAAAGGATGCTTTCCTGGAAGCATTGTCATCATTATATAAGAAGATAATTGAGTTTGAAGGAAGTAATATCTTGGAATCCTTGGGGCAAATTGATATTGAAATGAACCAACATAATTCCAAAAAGAGAAAGGAAGAAACTCTAACAACGATTCAAGAAATGAGCCAAATTTATCTTTTTAAGATAAATAAATGGCTAGTGAATCCAAGCTCACAACTCCAAGCCACAACTGAGGAAATAAAAGGGATCCAAGAAAATCTACCTCGAATAGATAGGATAGTGTTCACGTTTGAGGTAAATGAAACAATTGAGCCCTCAAAGTTCGTAGTGGAATTATTGAATAGATGCAACCAATGTATTGAACATGGGAAAGGAAGCACAAGTGGAAGCAAATAAGGAAACATGCACAATTCCCTTTTTTTTTACCCTCCCTACCTTTCACCTTCCTATAGCCACTTATCTCATTCATTCACATTCTAATCTTCACTTATCCCTAATTCATCACTATAGACCTATTCATTGTCATCCTTCCCACAAACAGTTACTTTTTCTTATGTCCATTATACATTCCTTGACGAGCCATGCAATGCTACTCATCCAATTGTCTTTCCTCCATGATCCCGACTGTGTCTCATTGCATTGCTAAATATATCTGGAGGAATAGATGGAAACATATAAAAATGGCCAGGACAATATGTCGAATTATTAAGGAGACCAAACGACAACTATTTACAGCCTAAAGGACTAAAGAAAAGAGGCATTTTTATCAAGCAGATGAAGAGACAGAGGAGAATGCCAACGAAGCTCATCAAATTTTACATATTGTTGTCTTATTCAAATATATGATATTTTTATTGTAAGAAGCCCAACCGTTTTGAGTTGTGATAGTTTTTGTATAAATACATAGATTCAAGATCTATTCAAGGTTGCTTCTTGCCGGATGTAATAGAGAAAAATATCCTTTTTTGAGTATTAATACAAGTGCAAACAAAGATTCTAATTTTCATTCATTTTGAGTTTTGTGTTTCTTCTGTATTTCCACATCTCTGAATTTCCTTATGTAATTCCTTGATAAGTGATTGATTGTAATTTAGTATCACAACTATTGTAATCACATTATATCAGCAATCCATTAAGTAAGCAGTTTTTCCTCTGTATTTACTATAAGTAAAGCAAGACATGCAAGCTGTTTGAATTACTACATTTCATATCCTGTTCAAGGGTGCATGCTCTATCTTTCTTCTACTGCAAACAAGGTGAGACTCATCTGCAATGGATTCCTAACTTTGTTTAAAATTTTGTAAGTTTTCTTCACACCATTTGATATTACAATTGTGACTCAGACAACGAAATATGACCTTTGTACTGTCCTATTATTAATTTCATTTAAGGATCATTTCTTATATAACTAAAGGTATAAAAATAATTCTTTTAAAACATCCTCATTAAACATTCCTGATTCTTGACATTACTCTTTGAGCCTTAAGTTTAATCTCAGGAACAACAGTTAACATCAATAATGGTGTTTCCATCAATGTTAAAGTGGGATATTGTTGTATTGTGTTGTCATTGATGCCAATTGGGTTTAGNAGCATGAATGGAAGTAATGAGTAATGATGTTGTGAATGGTGATTGCTAACTAAAGTTTTGTAAGAAGTTGTAAAAAGAGCCACACACTGATTCACCCCCCCCCTCTTGGTGTGGTCAATGTGTCCAACAATATTTATTAATTAGGCCCTATTGTGCCTTTGTAAAAGTCGACCCTTTTGTGCCTTGAAAATTAAATGTAAATTAAGAGGGTAAAGTGACAGGTCAGCCCAGACCTAATTTTAGGCTCTCCAGACTACTATTTATAAGGGAGGCCAATGCCTCATTTGGACACACTCACCAACTATCTCTGTAGTGTGCAAGTCTTGGAGGAGAACCTACTACAACTGTATGTGACGTCAAGGAGGTTTTTGGTCTATCTCTTGGTATATCTTGTTTAAGTGGTGTGCTAATCTTCCTAGTGAAGGAGTAGAGGAGGATATTTTGTTTAGTTTTTGGTCTATTTATATTGAGGAAGTTTTTGCTAGGTTTTATTCCCCGTGAGGGTTTCCCAGGATAAAATGTTGTGTACCTTGTGATTGTGTTTTTTCCAGTGATCCTTATATGTTGTTGATGTATTAAATGCTCATGTACTTTGGATATAACTTAATAACATCATTAAAAATTGACATGACATCAGAGCTAGACAGAATAAGAGCATTGGTATTGGGTATTTACATGTCTTGGTTGTCGGGACAAGAAAATTAGGGATTTTTACAAAGAAATATTTTTTTACCAAGGACAACATTGGGAGTTATGCCTAACCCTAATGCATCTTTTGATAGCTTGGATGAAGTATTTCAGTGGTTAAATCTTCCAAAAATTCAAAATTAGGGTTTGATTGGTACCAGAAAACAAGAAAACCTCAAATTACTAGTCTAGATTTGTGCAGGTCAAATCTTGGAATTCTCAGAAACAACCAACATCAGTCAACTCGTCTCATCCCAACGCATCTTCTGGTAAGGTTTGTTTCATTTTTTGGCACTTTCAATTTTGGTCATTTTTCTACTCTTTGGGTCAAACATTCCTTCAAGCAATAAGCTTGATGAAAAGTTAGAAGGTGTGGAAAATTTTTGTGCCTAGAAATACATAATTGGTCTCATTCTTGAAGAGAATGATCTTGTGAAATTTATAAATAATAATGTTATGGAGCCAGAAGGAAATGAGGACAAAAAGAAGTACAAGAAGGACATGAATATGGAAAAGAGAATAATTGCAGATTCCATCAAAGACCACTTGATCCCTCAAGTGTCTTCCAAGGATACCCTGAAGAAAATTTTTGATTCCCTATCTAGGATGTATGAAGGAAGAAATATTAACAGGAAGATGAACTTGAGAACCCAACTCAAGAATGCTAAAATGCAAAAGGGAGAAACAGTTCAAGATTATTTTTCTAGGGTTTCTTAGTTCAAGGAAAAACTAGAAGCAATTGGAGACAAGGTAGATGAATATGAAATCGTGATGACTTCTCTCAATGGTCTCACAATAAATTGGGATGATTTTGTCCAAACAATGTGTGCCAGAAAAAAAAAAA
>JASDQU011455122.1:13076-27847 GCA_032191745.1 Picea mariana
AAAATCTTAAAGATCAAAAATAGTATTTGGAATCCAACATAGTAGCATAGAAGGAAGAAGCAGAAATGAGAGAGAAGATATTGACAGATAATCTTAAGGAAAGAACTAACAATCTAAACCAGCTTGAGTCAGAGTTTGGTCAAGAAGAGAAAGTACTTGACGAAGAAATAATCACATTAAAAATTCATCTTGAAGAAGCGAAGAGAACAGAAGAAGTCATGAAGTCTCAGATATTAAAGAAAGAAGAAGAGGTTGAGAGGCTTGAAGAAGAAGTTGTCACATTGAGAAGTAAAATCGTTAAGCTCAACAAGAACATTGAAGAGACAGAAACATCCACATCAACAGTAGAGAATGAAGAGAAGCACTCTAGGTTGCTAGAAAAGAGCAAGAGTTATGCAGAAGTACTCAAAGGAAGGAATCATGGTCAACCAGAATCTAAGAAAACTAATAAAGATACATCTTCAAGAAGACCAGCCATGTTCAAGCCACAAAGAAGCTTCAATCATGATCATGATCAGTCAAGGCATAAATTCAGAAGGACTACACCACAAAGAATAAAATTCACTCCTAGGTATGTAAATCTCTTTTATGGTCATTGTTTTTATAGTACTAACTTTGGACATAAGGTTGCAGATTGCAAGGATTACAAAAGAAATATTCAAGTAAGAAATGTTTATGTGGCCCCAGGTAACATTAAATGTTACAAATTTCATAACTATGGACACATAGCTCGTGATTGTAGAAGAATGATCGATACTTCCATGAAATAGAACACTAATATCAGATATAAGAAAGTATGGATAAGAAAACAGGAAGAACATGTGAACAAAAACCAGGTCCCAAAGATCGCAAGATTGGCAATAAAACGAGATGAAGAAAAATCTACAAAGAAAAAGGAAGATGTCAAATACAAAAAGGTTTGTAAAATAAATGAAAGAAAAGTGAGACATGTAAATAAGGAATAGGTTCAAGAGATTGTACTTTCAAGTATTATAGTGAAATATGAATCCACAGACAGAAAGAAAGAAGTCAGAGTTCAGAGAGATGATGAGTCTACCAATGAAGATGATGATGAATCCACATTAGAGCGGGAATTTTTCTGAGTCGTTTGGCTTAGAGACTCCCAGGTAGTATGAATAATAGATAGGGGGAGTCTATGCAGTATCTGAGACAGACCAGAGAACCATCCTTCAAGAAACTTGCATATTTTGAGTAGATAGATTCAGAGTAGTCAGTTTACGGAAGTACAATATGATAGATTAATCAGTTATAGTAGTGAATACTTCATGATAGTAATGTGACATATGAGTCAAAATTATGGATAGTTGTGTAGAATAATCTTGGATAGTATGGACAGAGATGGATTCGTAAGAACACTTAGCAGGTTTGGAAAGAAATATGACAGTGGATGAGAGCATGGATTCATATATTGGTTTAGAGAATGGTTTAGAGACAAAGGAACATTATCATAATGGATGATAATTACACGGGAATATTTGAATGCTTGTTATTGAATGATTTTCATATATTTCAGTTGATTACACAAGGAAGCACTAATGGAAAATAACTCCAAAAGGAAACAAGTACAGGAAGACTTATATTTTTTCTACACAAAATCTTGCAGAGAAGTCAAGAGAGAGAAATAGAACCAAAAATATAGGTATAAATATCATTCAGATAAGTTTTCAAACAGAGAGATAAAAATAGAGATACGATTCCAGGGGAAGAGATTCATCATATGTAGGATAGAGAGTTAGATGCTTGGAGAGAGAGAACAGAGGCATGTTTCTAGGGGGAGAGATTGTCACAAGGGAAGAATGAGTGAACTGAATTTAGTGTTGCATAAGAGTGATACCCTTTGTCAAAGGGGGAGATATTATTCATATGAAGGGAGAGAGAGTAATCATAGGCTTATAAACACAAAGAAAAATCAAATGCATGTAAACAGGGGGAGCAGCCCCAAGGAGAGTTCAGTCAGGGGGAGAAAACCCAAAGGGAGATACCATTTTTCTATTAATGTCAAAGGGGGAGAGATAGAAACATTGATGAGGAGTATAAGCATGAATGTTATCATGACTAAGTGTTGCCATTAATGTTGGTGTTTCCATCAATTCCGAAGGTGGAGATTGTCAAACGGTTGGATTAGGTTGATGGACAGTTGGTATGGATTGTTGGTTGCCATTGATGTCAACCATTGGAGAGTGATATTGTAGAATGATGTCAACCCTTAGTGATTGATGTCAACCCTTGGACTATCCTGGTAGAGAATTATGGTAGCAAAAAGGCATGGGTAAGGGACCCGAGTCTCTTTGAGGTATAAGGGCTTGAAGATCAATGAATTTACAGGTAAGACTATTTTAGATGGATAGTACATATTTTTGGCACAGGGGTAGACCCAGGTTTCAACTCCAAGAGTGCACCAACAAGCCCTAACTACTGGCCCTTTTGGCAACACCTGTGAAGCAGATGCAGTCTCACCCAAAGCAGTTATGAGGGGGTTGCAGGACAGAGATGTCTGCAACTAAGGGGAATATCAAGTGGATCTAATACAAGAATAGCCCAGCATTCATATATCACTTATCAACTGGGATCTACTCTGCACATCTACTTATCAGATCTAAAACAGTAATGCAATTACAGTATATCAATGACAGAGATAGAATACCAATCACACATGACAAAAAATATACATGGTTCACCCTCTCTCTAGGGATATGTCCACAGAACTGTGCTTTATAATATATTAAAATGAAAGCATACAGTTCTGATCTACGCTCTTAGCTAGCATATCTCTCTTCTTCTCTTCTCTCTCTCTTCCCTTCCTGCGCACCCAGCTGCAGGGTTGATCTTCGCACCCAGCTGAAGATCTTACAATACCAGAAGACTCTCACACTTATCACTTCTCTCTTACGAAACAATAATCACTCATAACATCAATACAACTATACCCAACCATATCGTACCAACCCAAACTATGTCCTCGTGACCTTTATTTATACATTACAATAGCTCATTGACATCCTTAGGCCAAGACCTAAGTCTTAAAACCCTAGATTCCAAAACCCTAGGTGTTTAAAACCCTAGGTCAACTTGACTCGCGTTTTCAAGGCTTCGCCATCCTGTATTTCCTTATTTCTCTCGTGGTTTTCCAAAGCATCTAACGGTGGATTTTTTCGCTTGCTGAGTTGTCCATGATCCTTCTTCCTTGTTGATTTGTCATCCTCAGTCTCCTCGTCCAACGGCTTGCTTTCTCGGACTTCACTCCATCTTTTATCCTCTTTTGCTCACGTTGACCCAGTAACAGTCACTATGTCTTCCATGAAGTTCGCATTCCCCTTTTTATTCCTTGATCTTTGCTTCCTTCCAAAACCAAGGGCCAACAGGCCCCCAACACTCACCTATGACTCATCCCGAGGCACTTCAGATCTGATTCTTCTGTTTTACTTTTGACTTCAAATTGTGCAGTGCAGCCTTTGCTTTCTGCTTTGATGCCTTCCTTCCTTCCTTCCTTTGTGCATACTATCTTTTCTTTGTCCGGTACCCAGTTTCAACTGCACCTGGTACCTAGACCCTATTCCTTATGTTTTTACTGAGAGCTGCGAGGCAGCTGGTTGTCATAGTATAACTTCAGCCAACTCTCGTTCACCAATCCTTCTTTCCATTCTCCCTTCAAAGTCTTCAACTGTGCAGCTCCTCCTTCTGTAACATAGGAAACTTCACATGGTCCAAGACAATGCATTCTTAACTTCCCAGGACACTTCATGAACTTACTGTCATATACTAGTACCAAATCACCCTGTTTAAATGCCTTTTTCTTGATGTGCCTGTCATGGTAGGCCTTCTCTCTTTCCTTCTGTACTTGCTAATGGAATCCTGCAATAAATCTATCTTCTTCAAGTTCAACCAGCTATGAAATCCTTTCTTGAACAACGCCAATGTCATCCATATCTGTAAAGGTAGCAATTCTTAAGCTTGGCACGAAGTATTCCATTGGAACAACAGCTTCAAGGCCATAAACCAATTTAAATGGGGTCTGCATTTTTAGTTTCTTGCAAGTATTTCTATAGGCCCATAGTACTATTGGTACTCTTAGATCCCAGCCATCCTTGTTCACACTACAAATTTTCGTCAGCATTGTCTCCAAGATCTTGTTGAATGCTTCAACTGTCCCATTCGCTTGTGGATGGTAAGGCATGCTCTTTTGATGGTGGACTGCAAATTCCTCAGTCAAGGCTTCAACAGTCTTATTTATGAAATGTGTGCCTTGATCACTCACAAGGATCTTCGGGCATCCAACCCTAGTTATGATATCATAAAATATGAAGTGCACAGATGTGGTTGCACTACAGTCCTTAACTGCTCTTGCTTCGGCCCATCTAGTCAAGTACTCTATCACAGTAATTATGTACCTTGCTCCTGTATGCTTTCCTGGTGGGTTTATAGGTCCAACGAATTCAATGGCCCATTTATCAAATGCTTGTAGGGTCAGTAGTGGTGCTAGTGGCATTTCATCTCTTCTAGAAGGTTTCCCAATTCTTTGGCATACATCGCAGGCTCTAGAATAGTCTTTAGCATCTCTATGTAAGGTAGGCCACCAAAGACCAGCTCCAAGAACCTTCTGTGTAGTTCCTTTCCCTACCTAATGTCCTCCTCTGATGCCTTCATGAGATTCTGGGAGGATCAATGGTCATTCTGCCTCCATAATACATCTTCTTAATATCTCATCAGGTCCCATCTTGTATAGAAGTCCAGCTATAAGTGAGAAGTCTGAAGCGCGCACTACTAGTTGTTTCTTCTGAGGAATTCTGTAATCACTAAGTGCCATTCCTATTGATAGGAACTAGGTTATCTCTGAGAAGTGGTCATTGATCTTTCTAATGGCCAGTAGTTGTGCATCTGGTAGTGTATCCTCCAAACTGGTCAGCTCTTCACCATGTTCCAACCTTGACAAGTGATCAGGACCTTTGTTCATTCTCCCTGGCTTTACTATGATCTCAAAATCATATTCATGAAATAGCAAAATCCATCTGCATATCCTTCCCCCAACACTGGCTTGTTGACTAGGTATTTCAGCGCGGAGTGATCGGTAAACATTTTAAAGTGTCCTCCCAGCAAGTAGTGGTGAAATTTCTGCAACGCGTACACCATGGCTAACCCTTCTCTCTCAGTAATGGTGTAATTATTATCAGTTGTCGATAACTTCTTGCTAGCAAAATCTAATGGGTGTTCGATGTATATTGTTCGTGTTTGTGCTAACACAACTCCTAATGCAATAGAATATGCATTGACATGCATGTGAAACTCCTTACTCCAATCTAGGAAAACCAGAATGGGCGCAGTGACCATCTTCTGTTTCAGTGTGTCGAAGCTCTGTTGGCATTCCTCTGTCCAACTAAACTGACAATATTTCTTCAATAGCTTCTCCATGGGTGTTGTGATCTAAGCATATCCTTTAATGAACTTCCTGTAATAACCTCTGTGTCTCAGCGTAGTGCGCAGCTGTTTGACTGAAGTAGGAGGTGGTAAATCAACTATAATGGAAATTTTCGATGGATCTACCAGCAATCCTTGCTTGCATACAATGTGACCTAACAGCACTCCAAATGGTGAGAAGAAAATGCATTTCTTCAGGTTCAAGGAAATCTGACACTATCTGCATTTGTCCAACATTAGTCTTAAACATTCAATGTGATTCTTCAATAAACTAAAAATAGTCCAATCATCAAAATAAGCTTCTGGAAATTTATGCATAAATTCCTTGAATGCTTCGACCACCACCCTAGAAAAGATGGCTGGGGCATTCTTTAATCCAAATGGAATCACTGTATACTGATAGGACCCCATTCTATTGCAAATGTGGTCTTGTGGCGATCTTCCTTGGCAATCTAGATCTGATGGTATCCTGAAAATATGTTTGTAAAAGAATATACTTCCTGGCCTCCCACATTATCTAACACTTCGTTAGTGAATGGTGTAGGGAAGGAATCATGCAAACAGGAATCATTCATCTTTCTGAGATCTACACAGATCCTGATCTCTCATATGTTCTTGTCTTGTACCACCATAGGGCTAATCCATTCTGACTCTTCGACAAGTTCTATGATCCCTGCTTCCAGCATTCTGTCAAGCTCAATCTTCACTTTCTCCTTATATTTAGGGTTCAATCTGTATGGTCTATGTTTGACTGGTCTTGCATCTGGTTTCAAAGGGGTCCTCATATCACCCATAGGCCCTTTAATGCCCTTCATATTAGTGAACTTGGTTGGAAACAAGTCCTGATATTCATGCAGTAATTTTGTAATCTTGTCGATAGTGGCAGCATCCCAATAATCTCCAACATTTGCAAGATTTGGTGTCTCCTCTGTTCCAATATTGACCTTATTAATCTTGATCGATTGTCCAATAAATGGTAACTCAACTCTTGGTCCTTCTACATCTCTTTGGCCTTTCATTTCTGCTATGTTCACCTTCCTCAGATCATCGGCTTCATCAACGTTGATGTTGTAACAGCCTTGTAGTTTCTGGAGAGGTGCAATCCACTCATCCTCTTATTTCTCTAAAGGGAGGCTAGAGGCCTCCTCAAACACTTTATGTCTTACAATCTACAATGCTTGATCTACTAAAGGATATTGGCTTTCAAATAAGAAGGTAGTTACAAAATTTTGAGTCATACCTTACCAATATGCAGTGATGAGGCACAACTCTGCTTGAAGGGACCAGATGATAGGGGTGGTGTCTAGTGTGTCGATGAATTTATGCACCCACTACTCTTGAGGAATATTGCCCCAAGTTTCTTCGCAAATTCGCACATGGTCCTTTGGGTAGCTTCGACCGGCAACGGAACCATTTGTTGGTTCAGGGGCAGATCCAGGGTTTAGCTCCAAGAGCGCACCAACAGGCCCTAACTACTGGCCCTTTCGGCAACACCTGTGAAGCAGATGCAGTCTCAACAGAAGCAGTTATGAGGGGGTTGCAGGACAGAGATGTCTACAACCAAGGGGAATATCAAGTGGATCTAATACAAGAACAACACAGCATTCATATATCACTTATCAACTAGTATCTACTCTACACATCTACTTATCAGATCTAAAACAGTAATGCAATTATAGTATGTCAATGACAGAGACAAAATACCAATCACACATGACACAAAATATATGTGGTTCACCCTCTCTCTAGTGCTACGTCCACAGAACTGTGCTTTATAATATATTAAGATGAAAGCATACAGCTATGATCTGCGGTCTTAGCTAGCAGATCTATCTTCTTCTCTTCTCTCTCTCTTCCCTTCTTGTGCACCCAGATGCAGGGATGATCTTCGCACCCAGCTAAAGATCTTACAATACCAGAAGGCTCTCACACTTAGCACTTCTCTCTTACACAACAATAATCACTCATAACATCAATACAACTATACCCAACCATATCGTACCAACACAAACTAGGTCCTCATGACCTTTATTTATAAATTACAATAGATCACTGACATCCTTAGGCCAAGGCCTAAGTTTCAAAACCCTAGATTCCAAAACCCTAGGTCAACTTGACCCACATTTTCAGGGCTTCGCCAACCTATCTTTCCTTCTTTCTCACGCAGTGCTCCAAAGCATATAACAGTGGCTTTTTCCGCTTGTTGAGTTGTCCATGATCCTTATTCCTTGTTGATCTATCATTCTTGGTCTCCTCATCCAATGACTTGATTTCTCGGACTTTGCTCCATCTTTTCTGCTATTTTTCTCACTTTGACCCAGTAACAGTCACTGTGTCTTCCATGAAGTTCGCATTCTCCTTTTCCTTACTTGATCTTCGCTTCCTTCTGAAACCAAGGGCCAACACATATCATTCAATTTATGGTGATATGTGGAACGTCACATAACTCCTCTTGATTAGAGAGTTATGGCCTTGTGAAGTTGGAGAACCTGTTGAGCACTCAACACACCCTAAAAAATCTATGAACATTTTCTTTTTTGGGTACCACTCGATCTTTTGCGTTGTTTGTTTCCACTTCAGTTATGAAAATGATACCTTCGCCCACCAATTATGTTTCATGTTTGAATCAATTAAAGTCTTCTTGAACGTATGACAAAGAAACCTTCTTAAATTTAAAAGGGACTTAACAACTACTCAAAGTTTGGCATCAGTAAAAGTTAAAGATGGCGAAATCGTTTGAGAAGTCAAAGTAGTTGAATGTCGACCTTCATCGGTGTCGGCCGATGAAAGCTTTTCTTTTATGCAAATAAGCCTTGGTAGGGACTTCTCCGAAGATCGATTCATTCGACTCTGGAAGATAAGTATAATAGTAAGCACCACGCAAACAGAATAATGAATTCGTCGACCGCCGAATCCTGAAACATTTTCGAAGACGAAATCTTATGAAGATGATGACTTGTTGATAGACTGCGCACCTGAACTTTCTCCCGATCACCAATCCTGGATATCATCGGCGTCGGAATTTTATCTGAAGGATAGTATCGAGAGTATATATAAATACTAGCCGACCCCCGATCCATTCGTCAGGTGATGTAACGTGACGAGACGTGTTAACCTCTAAATGTGTTAGGTATGTTGCATTTACTGCTATTAATTATTTCATGGATCGTACATTAGTTACTCACTTGTGCGCGAATTGAAAAAGAACCATTAAACTAGTTGATACAATGCATCTCCATCCGCGCCTAGGCCGTGAACCAATTAAGATTTACCCACAGAAATTCGATAATGGTCTATTTTGAATCAGCATTCATTACTCGTATTAACTAATTGATATGACTAATAGTATCTCTCCAGTTATATCCTTTTTCGAGCCATTGTGTGTGATCCCACTCTACGCAGCAAGAAATTCATAACAGACAGAAGAGAGAAGCTAACAGTCCGAAGGAAGCGTCCAAAGTCCAGTGAGTATTAAACGGTTATCTTAGCAAGCATTAAAAGTATGGGTCCACTTACGGTTTTATGCTCCATTTTATGTGTTCTCACCCAACGTTGCTCTGTATATGTTTTTTAAGGGCGGGTTTTAATTGCAGGGACAATGCCTCCGAAGAGGCCTTCCACCAGGAAATTTCCAAGAGAACCAGAGGTACAAGAATCGGAAGTAGGAGAAGGCTCCTCCTCAATAGTTGCAAGACAATTAGAGTTCCCTCCCAAGCGGGTGTCTTTCATTAAGACGATTGCCAAGGAGCCCTTCGTCCAGCCCCCAGTGTTCGGAGATACAGAGGCGAGTATTAGAGACAAGACAGATTTTCCTCACTGGGAAGAGGTGTTCAAGAAAATCAAAAGGGAAGAACCCCTCGAGTATACACTGCACAGCGATCTTGAGACAAGGAAGCTCGACAACGATGTCCTCCTGAATATTCGTAGGTATTATTTGCACATGGTGGCAAGCCGGTGTCCATTCTTTCCTTGCATTGAGCTCCTAAAGTGGTTTATTGACCACGTTGATGCACACAAATGTTTGATTAATGATGATAACGGTGAATGCATCGGGGTTTTCCTACCATTAGAAGTTCAGAGTTACTACAAGATAAGGGACTCTGAGCTAAAACTGAGCACTGATTTCGTCCTAAGTTTCTATGCATCACACGATACCATCAAAATCATAGCGTCTTGGTGGAGGGAAGACAAGAAATTCACAAACCGGACTGTTGGTTGGTACCCAACATCCAATCTTAGGGAACCATACATATATCTCATGGCTCTACTCTGCAGATTACGTGGGGAGAAGGACTGCTCCCAATTTTCAGAAGCTTGGATGCCTCTTGCTTTTACAGACGCCATTTCAAGCGCAGGCTTCAATTGGGGTGCCATCATCTCCAAATAGCTGTGCACTTGCATAAGACAGGCTCAGGCACCGAAGGAGGGAGATACCCCCACCTTCTACATAGACTTGTATCTACTGGACGCCATCTGTGTCAGGAACACCTTCTCTGGGATGAACCTGAATTGGCACTCTTCAAAGCTCGTGGTCCATGTATACTTCAGCATCTTATGGGAAAACAAGAAATCCTATGTTGTTATCTGTGATCATTTTATTGCACGCATTTACTTTTTTCTCTTTAGAAAAGAATGCCCTAGGCTGTCAGATGAAGCAAAGAAGATTATAGCCAAAATTGGTCACTAGTATATAGATGAAAGAGAAACCTACATCACAATTTTCAGTGCCACAGGGGCACCCCACTTATTACCCATCTATGTTCTCGATCGGCTAGTGTTAGGGGGAAATTTGCTATCAAACCATCTTGCAAGGATACAACACAACTTTAGTAAAAAACAAGAAGCGGGCTTTCATACCGTATGGGTTTCATATTGGCTTCTGCATGGTCAAAGACACCGTGCATGCTAAGCAACTTGGGCTAGGTCAATTAGAATTTCGGTTCCAAAATGGTCGATTCCGCAAACATGATCCCAAGGGATTTGTTCTACAGTACACGTCCCAGGTATCATCTCGTTGGCCTTATGCCCATGACTAGTTCGAAGATGAAATTTTCACTGAAAACACTTAAGGATGGGATGAGGTGGCAGCTAGGAAGGATGATCCTCAAGGAACCAGTTTTAAAGCTATGAGCTACGAAGAGTAGGCAATGTTTTTGGAGCAGGCAGTCCAAGAAATTGGCCGACACTCAGCTGGAGCAGTAGCATATGAATTGGATAAAGGAATAAGTGATCCCCAAGAAGACAATGAGGTTGTGGAAGCTCGTCAGGAATCCCTGATACAAATCAGGGATCTCCCTAAGGACCAAACTGCACAAGAGAGGGGCGCACTTTTATACCAACAAACTCAACTGCTAATGAAGAGGATGCAGGATGACCTATACCTTATCATAAGACCTGCGATTTCAACTACTGTCCAAAGTGCCCCGACAGAGTCAAGTGATCCTGGTTCCACAGTTTCTGATAATGCCAATGGGTTAGGAAACCCGGAATCTACAACAGCGTCGATCAATCTCTCGGAAGGGGGGGAAACTCAACCAGAGATAGGTTGGGTGTCAATAGAAACACAAGCACCCAATCCCTTGAGAACACTTATACATATATACAGCGACGATGAGAGTCTAGAGCCCGCTCACAACACCCCGGTGCACGTCCAAGAGGAAGAAGGTCCCGAGAAAACCCCTTCCCTTGAGCCCGAGGTTCAAGACAAGCAGGTCTCACAAAAGGAAACAGAAGCCAAAGGTGGCCTCGATATAAAAGAACCCAATGATCCGGAAACCAAAGAAAGTCCGAATGACCAACCTGAACTGGAGGATACTGAGAAAGGATCTTTACAAAAGGAAATTGGTAGTGCTACAGCCGACGGACAAGCAAGCAACAAATATGTACCTGACATGTCTATTTTTCCCAATACACAAATCCCCGACAAGCGAAAAATAGAGGCCAAACCTACAAGACAAAGCGACGAGATTTGAGAGCCCACTCTTGAATAGATATACAATGTGGGTATCCTGGGAGACAGCCTCATATGGGGGGATCAACAGATACCAGATCCAGTAGATAAGGTACAGACATCTCTGCAATCTCCTACGATCAAAAGAGGAAGGCCATCATTCAAAGGACTGCAAAGAATCAAAGATTTGGATCAATCCATATTGATTACCATAGAGGAGAACTTAATCAACACTGCAGACGCTCGTACATCTGAACTAATCGGCATAGGAAAATCCCTCTCAGATGTCGCCCAAGATAGAGTCAGGAGGAATGAAAAGGAATTGGCCGACACCCTAAAGGAGCTCAAACACCTACCCCATCTTGTCAAATACTATAAGGGTTCTACGCAGACCGTTGTGTATCTAAAAGATGAGTTCGGTAGAGTTTACAATGAATTCAAGAAGGAAAGGCACATGTTAATCTTGAATGTAGCCGAATTCCAGGAGGACACTCTCATGGCACTTGTGACATGTAAGGAGTTGGAGCGATGGTGTGAGAAAGTGCAACAGGCAGTAGAAAGGCTCGAGTACATTGAAGCAGTCCAGCAGGGCTGAGAGAAGGAAGAACATGGCATTCAGCTTGTGGGTAAAAGCAGTCTCAATCGCATGAAGCGATCAGATGAATACTGGGCTAAAATGTCTCGAGACCCACATAAAGAAATCCAAGAACAATGGACTAGATGCCAGAAACAATGGGATAAAATCAATAAAATAATGAAGTACATCGGGTTCCCCAAGTTTGGCACCCCCGATAAGTTTATCGACATGAGCAAAGTGGTCAAGTTATATGTTGAACATGACTCACTTTGGACCAAAGAGTTTGCAAAGATAATTGATGCAAGGTCGGGGAAAGTACAATAGTTCACGGAACATCCAGTTAGAGCCCGAACCATGCTTCAGCAATTGAACTTCAATCTAACAAAGTATCAGGCACATGCAGTAGACATCTGGGGGATATATGTGGATCCAATGGAAAAGCATAGATTTCTGCGGGCCAACACTTGTGAAGAACTATTTATCAGTTGGTCTGAATATGAAAGGAGTCACCCCTTTCAAGAAACATTTTGGGTGGATTGTTAAAGAAACTGTTGGATGACCACACCATGTGGCAATTTTTGTTTGGTTCAAACTGTACTTAGCCGTTAATTTCGGTTGAATTTTATATTATAAATAGGGACATCGACCGATTAGTCAAGGGTCGATGGTTGTTGTAAGAACTCTTTCTTTTTGGTTGTTGATAACTATTTTGAGACTACTATGAATTGATAAGTCCTTCTGGACCAAAGACAAACTATTTTCATCAGATGTATGTGTTTGGACTTGGAGAAGAATTACTTCCTTTCATGTTCCATGAATGATGCAGTAATGAGTAAGAGAAATTAATTTTGTTGTCAAGTTATCTGGTGAAATGTTTTGATGTTCTTTGGTTTAATGATGAAGATAAATCGTTGTGTTATCATGTGGTGAATGTTATGGTATATGAATTATTTTGCTTACCATGACCTTAATTACATATGTGTTTTCTTTCTGTTTGTTAGATTCTCAAATAGTAATTGGATGCTCATTTGGTTAATGTATTATTACTAGGCCCTTTGGTATAGAATCATTGTCTGCATGTTCGAGCAGGGGGTTATCCCAAGCTCGGCCTCTTCTCAATAGTTAAAACTTTTATCTTGATATTTGTCACGTTGGTTTATACTGGCTTGCATTTCTCATACCAGCCCCACCCTAAGAGAATATACATATAAAAACAATCCTAATTGAAGGGAGAGCCTTCACAAGAAAACACAAATCTCATTGATAAATTGGCCGGATCGCAAGATCTAGAGAACCATTCCACCTCAAACGCTGCAGAGCCTAATTGGGCCTCAGTGGCAGGTTTGGTTCCTGATGTTGAGTCAGGGGATTTAAGCCCCATCAACAGAACCCTCATGAGTTATCTAGAAGCCCCTAAAAGGTCAAAGAAGTCAAATTAATCTAGAAACTCCTAGAAGAAGTTGACTGGTCAAAGTGAGTGAAACTAGGAGTTAATCATGGGTATAGTTATTGCATTAAGAAAATAAATTAAATAATAAAGGAGTTTCAACAAGAAGTTTTGAGTAAAGAGAAATTATTTAAATAATAAAGTAGTCAAAGTGGTTAAGTGGACAAAGTGGCTAAGTGGACAAAGTTTGTTAAGTGGACAAAGTAGCTAAATGGAAAAAATGGTTAAGTGGACAAAGTGGCTAAATGGACAAAGTTCGTTTACTGGACAAAGTGGCTAACTAAACAAAGTTGGTTAAGTGGACAAAGTGTTTAAGTGGACAAAGTGGCTAAGTGGACAAAGTGGTTAAGTGGATACTTCTAGAGGAAGCTACTTGGAAAGTATAAATAAGAGAGCAAGGGTCTCCCATTAGTATTCCATTGAGCATATTGAATATGTACAAGTGACTGAGGTAACCAAAGGAGATCTAAAGAGAATTTCATAGGGAAGGTGAAGTAAAGAAGGCTGAAATTCAAGGGAGGATAAATTATTTTGATGATGCTTTCTAAGGTATGTTATTTATAGGTCATCTCATGATTTCGCAGTACCTTTTTTTCTACAATGATTCAAATAGAAAAATCTAGAGGTCGTTGAGAAAACATATCCAAGTAATTTTGATAAAAATTTCATCTTGTGGGTCGTTGTATTTTGGGAGTTACACTACGTGGAAAATAGGGCTTGTGGTTGGTCCTGAAACTAGTCTAAAACAAGTGTTTCAGGTAAAAATGTCATAACTTCTTCATAGCAGATCCAAATTTAGTAAGACCAAATGTATTGGTTAGAGTACAGTCTGTAGTATTCTGTGTACCATTTTCAGATCCATACAACAAATATTATGTGGGGCATGCTCTGCAAGTTCTCTCTCTAGAATAAGACATAATTCAACAAGGTATGTCATCTTTGTTATAACTCATTTTCTGAGAGGTTCTAAGTAGTGAAACCTAGAGGAATTGCATAAACGACACTGAAGAACATTGTCTACTATTTTCAAATCTTTAATCATTACAGGTACATAGTTATGATTATTGCAATTTAGGGTTGTTGACTAATCCAAAATTAGTCATGTGAGACTAAAGTAAATTTTGATTAAATAATATCCTCTTGTTGTTAAAGTTAAGGAAGGTTTGCAGGTATGTGATCATATACACCAAGTATTTTACAAAGTTACAAATCAGATTTGGATGATGAATTTGATGAGGGATTTTGGTTGAGGTATGTTACAGATAGAGGTTGTATAACAGTGAGGTTGTGGCACATGGTTTGATGTAATGGTTTATGGTATTTGATTGCTAGAGAACTTTTTGATGGCTATATTGGTATATGTA
>JASDQU011455122.1:27897-39477 GCA_032191745.1 Picea mariana
TACAGCAACGATGAGAGTCTAGAGCCCGCTCACGATACCCCGGTGCGTGTCCAAGAGGAAGAAGGTCCCGAGAAAACCCCTTCCCCTGAGCCCGAGGTTCAAGACAAGAAGGTCTCACAAAAGGAAACAGAAGCCAAAGGTGGCCTCAATATAAAAGAACCCGATGAGCTGGAAACCAAAGAAAGTCTGAATGACCAACCTGAACTGGAGGATACTGAGAAAGGATCTTTACAAAAGGAAATCGGTCATGCTACAGCCGACGGACAAGTAAGAAACAAATATGTACCTAACAAGCGAAAAATAGAGGCCAAACCTACAAGACAAAGCGACGAGGTTCGAGAGCCCACTCTTGAATAGATATACACTATGGGTATCCTAGGAGACAGCCTCATATGGGGGGATCAACAGATACCAGAGCCAATAGATAAGGTAGCAGACATCTCTGCAATCTCCTACGATCAAAAGAGGAAGGCCATTGTTCAAAGGACTGCAAAGAATCAAAGATTTGGATCAATCTATCTTGATTACCATAGAGGAGAACTTAATCAACACTACAGACACTCGTACATATGAACTAATCGGCATAGGAAAATCCCTCTCAGATGTCGCCCAAGATAGAGTTAGGAGGGATGAAAAGGAATTGGTCGACACCCTAAAGGAGCTCAAACACCTGCCCCATCTTGTCAAATACTATAAGGGTGCTACGCAGACCGTTGTGTATCTGAAAGATGAGTTCGGTAGAGTTTACAATGAGTTCAAGAAGGAAAGGCACATGTTAATCTTGAATGTAGCCGAATTCCAGGAGGACACTCTCATGGCACTTGTGACATGTAAGGAGTTGGAGCGATGGTATGAGAAAGTGCAGCAGGCGGTAGAAAGGCTCGAGTACATTGAGGCAGTCCAGCAGGGCTGAGAGAAGGAAGAACATGGCATTCATCTTATGGGTAAAAGCAGTCTCAATCGCATAAATCGATCGGACGAATACTGGGCTAAAATGTCTCAAGACCCACATAAAGAAATCCAAGAACAATGGACTAGATGCCAGAAACACTGGGATAAAATCAATAAAATAATGAAGTACATCGGGTTCCCTGAGTTCGGCACCCCCGATAAGTTTATCGACATGAGCGAAGTGGTCAAGTTATATGTCGAACATGACTCACTTTGGACCGAAGAGTTTGCAAAGATAACCGATGCAAGGTCGGGGAAAGTAAAACAGTTCGCGGAACATCCAGTTAGAGCCTGAACCATGCTTCAACAATTGAACTTCAAACTAACAAAGTATCGGGCGCATGCAGCAGACATCTAGGGGATATATGTGGATCCAATGGAACAGCATAGATTTTTTCGGGCTAACACTTGTGAAGAACTATTTATCAGTTGGTCTGAATATGAAAGGAGTCACCCCTTTCAAGAAACATTTTGGGTGGATTGTTAAAGAAACTGTTGGATGACCACACCACGTGGCAATTTTTGTTTGGTTCAAACTGTACTTAGCCGTTAATTTCGGTTGAATTTTATATTATAAATAGGGACATCGACCGATTAGTCAAGGGTCGATGGTTGTTGTAACAACTCTTTCTTTTTGGTTGTTGATAACTATTTTGAGACTACTATGAATTGAGAAGTCCTTCTGGACCAAAGACAAACTATTTTCATCAGATGTATGTGTTTGGACTTGGAGAAGAATTACTTCCTTTCCTGTTCCATGAATGATGCAGTAATGAGTAAGAGCAATTAATTTTGTTGTCAAGTTATCTGGTGCAATGTTTTGATGTTCTTTGGTTTAATGATGAAGATAAATCGTTGTGTTATCATGTGGTGAATGTTATGGTATATGAATTATTTTGCTTACCGTGACCTTGATTACATATGTTTTTTCTTTCTGTTAGTTAGATTCTCAAATAGTAATTGGATGCTTATTTGGTTAATGTATTATTACTAGGCCCTTTGGTATAGAATCATTGTCTGCATGTTTGAGCAGGGAGTTATCCCAATCTCGGCCTCTTCTCAATAGTTAAAACTTTTGTCTTGATATTTGTCAAGTTGGTTTATATTGGCTTTCATTTCTCATACCAACCCCACCCTAAGAGAAAATACAGAGAAAAACAATCCTATTTGAAGGGAGAGCCTTCACAAGAAAACACAAATCTCATCGATAAAATGGTCGGATCGCAAGATCTGGAGAACCATTCCACCTCAAATGCTGCAGAGCCTAATTGGGCCTCAGTGGTGGGTTTGGTTCCTGATGTTGAGTCAGGGGATTTAAGCCCCATCAACAGAACCCTCATGAGTTATCTAGAAGCCCCTAGAAGGTCAAAGAAGTCAAATTACTCTAGAAACTCCTAGAAGAAGTTGACTGGTCAAAGTGAGTGAAACTAGGAGTTAATCATGGGTATAGTTGTTGCATTAAGAAAATAAATTAAATAATAAAGGATTTGAAACAAGAAGTTTTGAGTAAAGAGAAATTATTTAAATAATAAAGTAGTCAAAGTGGTTAAGTGGACAAAGTGGCTAAGTGGACAAAGTAGCTAAATGGAAAAAATGGTTAAGTGGACAAAGTGGCTAAATGGACAAAGTTCGTTTACTAGACAAAGTGGTTAACTGAACAAAGTTGGTTAAGTGGACAAAGTGGCTAAGTGGACAAAGTGGTTAAGTGGATACTTCTAGAGGAAGCTACTTGGAAAGTATAAATAAGAGAGCAAGGGTCTCCCATTAGTATTCCATTAAGCATATTGAATATGTACAAGTGACTGAGGTAACCAAAGGAGATCTAAGGAGAATTTCATAGGGAAGGTGAAGTAAAGAAGGCTGAAATTCAAGGGAGGATAAATTATTTTGATGATGTTTTCTAAGGTATGTTATTTATAGGTCATCTCACGATTTCGCAGTACCTTTTTTTCTACAATGATTCAGATAGTGAAATCTAGAGGTCATTGAGAAAACATATCCAAGTAATTTTGATAAAAATTTCATCTTGTGGGTCATTGTATTTTGGGAGTTACACTACGTGGAAAATAGGGCTTGTGGTTGGTCCTGAAACTAGTCTAAAACAAGTGTTTCAAGTAAAAATGCCATAACTTCTTCATAGCAGATCCAAATTCAGTAAGACCAAATGTATTGGTTAGAGTATAGTCTGTAGTATTCTGTGTACCATTTTCAGATCCATACAACAAATATTCTGTGGGGCATGCTCTGCAAGTTCTCTCTCTAGAATAAGACATAATTCAACAAGGTATGTCATCTTTGCTATAACTCATTTTCTAAGAGGTTCTAAGTAGTGAAACCTAGAGGAATTGCATAAACAACACTGAAGAACATTGTCTACTATTTTCAGATCTTTAATCATTATAGGTACATAGTTATGATTATTGCAAGTTAGGGTTGTTGACTAATCCAAAATTAGTCATGTGAGACTAAGGTAAAGTTTGATGAAAATAAGATCCTCTTGTTGTTAAAGTTAAGGAAGGTTTGCAGGTATGTGATCATATACACCAGGTCTTTTACAGAGTTACAAATCAGATTTGGATGATGAAATTGATGAGGGATTTTGGTTGAGGTATGTTACAGATAGAGGTTGTATAACAGTGAGGTTGTGGCACATGGTTTGATGTAATGGTTTATGGTATTTGATTGCTAGAGAACTTTTTGATGACTATATTGGTATATGTACTTGGTATATGGTTGAGGTACATGTTGGGTACATGGTTGAGACAAGTAGTTGATGAGTTGGCACATACATGAGGTGTATAGTTGATGATGTTGGTACATATTGATGAGTCATAGCTGATGAGTAGTTGATGCATGTATGGTACATACTTGCTACGTGGTTGGAGGCACTTGTTAGTAGTATTGTTGACACATGGTTTATGGTTGATCTAGCATACTTGTCTTGGTATATTATTAGGAGCACATATTGATCTTGGTGATGATTATGAGTTGTTGTGTTATGCTTGGTTCATGCACATCTTGGTGATATTGTGCATATGGTTGAGATTTGTCTTCGTGGTTGATCTTGGTGAGTAGATATGATTTGGTTGATAAGATTGATGAAACAAGTTGTTGTGATAGGTTGTTTGGACAAGTTATTGTGACAGGTTATTTGTACATGTTTGGTGCATGGTTGATGCACTTGTTTATGGTACAATTTTTTTATAGGTTATTGGTACAGGTTGATTACAAGTTTTATGGTACATGTTGTTACAGGTTGTTTGGTGTAGGTAGATTGGTACAGGTTTACAGCAGTATATCTCATAGTGATATTGTGACAGTGTTCGACAACATAGGTATTCCAACAGAGGGCGAACACCTCCAGTAACCACTCACATAACCAGATCAAAAATAAACACACCGATGTTTTTACGTGGTAAAACCCCTACGGGGAAACATCCACAGCCCCATCCAATGTGGCCACTTGGAGCAGTTTATTAATGCAAAAGAAAAACATTACAGAGAGATTTTACAAGAGAGTTTCTCACAATCGATCATCGGCAAATGACCCTCCATGCTCTTTAAATAGAGATCATGGACCAAACGGGTGTTAATCCACGGATCAATGGTTGTTAATATTGAGGAGAGTATGAACCATCAGATCACTCTATGTCGGGAACATATCGTGACCGTCGGATTTCCTAACTACAAATGCATACTAATGCATACTAAAGAAACACACTTTTACATAACGACACATTAGACCAAGTAGATCTTAACTAACTCCTAAGTGTCTAAATATCCTAACATCCCCCCTTAAGAACAACTTGGTATAGGATTGAAGGATTTACAATGTTGACACAATAGGAGAAGGAAGGAGGCATTAGAGCCTATCCCCCCTTAATGACAACTTCTTGAACTCCTAACATAGATCGAATTTTGGAAAACTTCGCTTTTGTAAGAGACTTTGAGAAAATGTCTGCAACTTGATCTTCTATAGGGAAAAAGAGCACTTCAATAACTTGATCATGAATGAGCTTTCTGATGAAGTGCATGTGTAGCGCGATGTGCTTGTTGCGTTCATGTTGAATTGGGTATTTGGCGATCTTGATGTCACTCTAATTGTCGCACCAAAGGCTAGTCAGATGTTGTCGCTCGAATCCAAACTCTGAAAGGATCTATCGAAACCACAAGGCTTCCTGACTTACATTTACCACTTCTCGGTACTCTACTTCTACTGAAGAAAGTGCAATATCCTATTGTTTCTTATAGGCCCAAGTGACAGGTCTTGAACTAAGGCTGAAAACATAACCTGTAGTAGAATTCTGATCATCAGGGTCGTCGGCCCAATCTAAATCGGTGAAACCAACCAATAAAGGAGTCCCCCTTGAACTGTAATGTATCTCGAACTGAAATGTACCACGGACATAGCGAAGTATCCTTTTAGTTGCTTTCCAATGGCTTTCATGGGGTGTTTGCATATACCAGGCAGCAAGACCAACAGCAAAGGAAAGATCAGGACAGGTATGAGTCAAGTATAAGATGATACCAACTAACTGACGGTACAAGGTGGCATCAAATTTAGGAGAAGTACAGGTGGCAGTAAACTTGACTCCATACTAGAAGGGAGAAGGGGTTGGTTTACAAACATCCATGTGAAAGTGACGAAGAAGGTCACAATCATACTTAGACTGGGAAAGAAAAATTTCTTCATTGGTTTGCAAATAGTGGAGGCCAAGGAAATAGTGCAAAAATCCTAAGTCTGTCATTTCAAATTTCTTCTTAAGGTTGGTTTTCACATGGTTTAAAAGTTTTGAGCCACTACCAGTAAGGATAAGGTCATCAACATAAAGGACAAGGATTATGAGATGGATTCCTACTTTCTTGGTATAGACATTAGGATCAGAATGGCATCTAGAGAATCCGGTGTCAATAAGAAAGTTGTCCATGCTGGCATACCAAGATCGAGGAGATTGCTTAAGACCATAAAGAGATTTATTAAGGTGAAAAACAATGCTAGAGTCATTTTGTACATAGCCAGGAGGTTGTTCCATGTAGATTTTGTCTTGCAAATCTCCATGCAAGAAGGAGGATTTAACATTCATTTGATGGACCTCCCATTTATGTGAGGCAGCAAGAGTAAGAAAAAGGTGGACGGAATTCATTTTGGCTACAGCGGAAAAGGTTTCATTATAGCCAATTCCTTCAACTTGGTAAAATCCTTTGGAAACTAACCGAGCCTTGTGTCTTTCAACACTTCCATATGATGCATACTTAGTTCTGTAGACCCATTTACATCTGACAAGTTTTCTTCCTTTTGGAAGAGGTACAAGATCTCAAGTATCGTTTGCCATTAAAGAATGATACTCTTCATTCATTGTTGTATCTCAATCTAGATGACCTAAAGTTTCTACAAATGTCTCTAGTTCATGAGTCTCTGAAACGTGAGACAAAAGAAAAGAGGCTCATTGGAACCGTGAACGTGTTTGACGTTGATATGAAGGATCACCGACAAGACCACCAGCTGCTTCTCGTGTTAAACGGACCCATCTAGGAAGAGGTGGAACCAGTGTTGGTTCAGGTTCAAAGGACTCATCTAGAGGAAGGTGAGCATGCGGAGGTGGATTTTCATCCTCACTGTCATCATCTGAAGAAGAAACCAGAATAGGAACAGAAGAAGGCACAAACGTCGAAGATAGCTCGCAGGCCGAAGAAGGCACACTTGTCGAATTATGCTCGCAGGCTAAGAGATTTTCATCAAATTTAGCATCTCTTCCAATAATAATTTCATTACAATGTGGTTGAAGAAGTCTATAACCTTTGACATCTTCAGAATAACCAACAAATATACACTTCTCACTTTTAGGTTGCAATGCTTTCCTTTTCTCATCAGGAATGTGAGCCCATGCTATACTGCCAAATACACAGAAGTGACTTACATCTGGTTTAATTTTAGTCCAAGCTTCTTCTGGTGTTATATTTTTAAGAGCCTTTGTGGGAGTGTGATTGACTATGTAATTTGAACAGCTGATTTCTTGCCCAATACTTTAGACTTAATCCCTTAGATTGGATCATACAATTAGCCATTTATTTTAATGTGTGGTTCTTTCTCTCAGCAACGCCATTTTTTTGTGGTGTATATGGAACAGTGTGTTGCATTTAGATGCCATGTGTAGTGCAGTAACTTGTAAAATTATTGTTCACATATTCGTCTCCATTATCTCTTCTTAACTTTTGAATTTGATGTCCAGATTGTTTTTCTACAAGGGCCTTGTAGGCCAAAAACGTGTCAAAAACTCCGCTCTTAAGTTTTAAGAAGTAAACCCAAGTACATCTGGAAAAATCATCAATGAAAGTTAAGAAATACTTGCACTCAGAAAAAGAAGGAGAAGAAAGTGGACCACATAAATCATTGTGAACAAGTTGCAAAGGGCTTGAGGCGTGCCAAGAGGCACGTTTGTCAAAACTATCCCGATGATGTTTGTCGAGAACACAACCAAAACAAACACCATCTCTGCATGAAACAGGAGGAAGACCAGTCACCATATATTGATTACATAGTTGCTACAATGAGCGATAGTTTAGATGACCAAACCGCTCATGCCAAAGTTTGCTCAAGTCATCGCTATGAGAAACAAAAACTGATGAAAAAGATGATGACCCAAAGTTGTCAAACTTGTACAACCTGGTAATATCATCAACAATTCCAATTGCAAGAACATGCTTAGTATATTTTAGATCCTTGATTACAACTTGGTGAGGTGAAAACTCTATGGTTTTACCTTCACCTGATTGAGTGATTTGATATACTGATAGAATGTTACAAGAAAAACTTGGAACACATAATACATCATTGAAATGACCATTATCTACTTGAACTGTTCCAGATCCTACAACACTAAGAGATCTATCATCACCAACAAATATTTTCTTGGTGTTACATTCATTTAGAGTAGAAAATATGTATTTATCCTTAGCCATATGATAAGATGCTCTTGAATCAATAAGCCACTCATCAGAATAAGAAGTAGAAGTTGTATTGAAGGAGAAACCAGAAGTAGAAAGTGCATGTCCATGAGAAGAAGAATAAGAAGTAGAATCAATATTGATGTTGTGCTTCTTCATCATTGCTTCTAAAGCTGTAATCTTCTTGAAACATTTGGACTCATCATGACCATCTTTATCACAAAAGTTGCAATGTTTGTCAGTCTTCTTATTTTTATATTTTTCTCCTTTGTCACCATTAGGAGTTGAAGTTGTCTGAGCGGGTTTGGGATCCTTATAGTGTTTGTTGTTATAGCGAGGATGTTGCTTCTTGGGATACTTGGGTTTATCTTTATGATGGGCAACTAAGGCTTTGTTGGAAGTACCTGCAATGTTGATCACTCCAAGTTGTACAAGATTATCCTCCTCTCTAATCAAAGCAGCACAAAAGGACTCAAGAGTGGGTTTTTGATAAGCTTTCCCTGGAGCCTCTCTCATGGCATAAAAGGTAGATACAAAAACAGAATATGCACTACCTAGCTTAGAAATAATAAGAGAGATGCAATGCTCTTCCTCCATTTCTATCTCACATATTTCACATAAAATTCTAAGTGTTTTAAACTTAGATAGATAGTCTCCAAGGCAAGAAAAATCACTTGGAATTAATGTCAGTACTTGATTTTCTAACTGTTGTGCTCGAATAATATTGAGTTTACCAAACACAGATTCAATATTTTCCCAAGCTTCATTGGGGTCATCAATTTTTTTAAGGTGGAACATTAAATCAGGAGAGATGGACATTTTGATTAGTCCACGTGCTTCGTCACTCCTATTATCCTATTTGACTTTCTTATCATCATTAGTGGGTGCTTTTTCCTTTTCCAAGGTAATCAAGTACAAGCCTTTACTTCTTAATAAATCTTCCATATGAGATTTCCATTGGAAGTAGTTGGTGCTGATAACCAAGTGATTACTTGTAGAAGCAATATTAAATATGCAGATAATCTGGTTTTAAAAACTAAAACTGATGATCTAGATGGAAATATCTCTAAAACTTATGCGGTTTTTAAAAAAACAGCACTGAAAACGAACTTCGGATGTGAGAGTTATGTCATTTTTTAAAAAGGCATAAATGGTAACCAAAGGACCACATGATAGTGTAAGTTGTTTTATGAAGTGACCCACTTTCATAAAGAGAAGTGGGGATCACTTTACAATGAAGTTACTTTATAAAATAAAATTTGCATGCAAAATAAATAACTCTAAAATAAAATATTAAAGCTACTTATAGTTATTCACTTTTATACTTGAAGTGAAATACACTTTACAATTTGAGCATGAACTTTTTCAAAAAACGTAACAAAAGGGAGACTTGAACTTAAGACCTTTTACTTAATAAGGCAACTTTTAACCAAATGGTCTAGTAGAACATATTGTATTTTTTTAGGAAGAGGATTGGGGTTGTTTCGTTTGTTGTTGAGCGTGCTAAAAAAAATTCTTTTCACAGAAGAAAAAAATTTCTCTTCTCAATAACAACAAGGGTTAGATCACGGTTAGCTTACCCGAAAGATGCACCTTTTCCTATATGTTTCTTATTTTCCGAGATGGCACAGGGCATAGGGAAAAGAGAATATGCAGATATAAAAGAGTAGCAACCCAGAAATAGATAATACAAAACCGAAATAAAACCAAAATGATACTCTACAAAAATTTAAAAAATGAGTATTCAGGCTTTATACCTCCGGATCTGATTGAAATGGTTGTATCTTGGGAAAACAAAAACCTTTTTGAGTGAAACAAAAAGTATTCCTGACTGAAATGAGTGCTCTAGACGCAATGGAATAGTCCTCTCAGTCTAGAAATGTACGAAAATGACATAAAATTTAGATGAGTCAATCGGCTTCACGATCTCGATCTACAATAGGAGTGGGTCTTCAAACAGGCTATGATACCTTGTTCAACAAAATAGGTATTCCAACAAATGATGAATACCTTTAGTAACCACTCACATAACCAGATCAAAAATCAACACACCAATGTTTCTACGTGGTAAAACCCCTACGGGGAAACATCCACAACCCCAGCCAACGCGGCCACTTGGATCAGATTATTAATGCAAAAGAAAAAGATTACAGAGATATTTTACAAGAGAGTTTCTCACAATCGATCATCAGCAAATGACCCTCCATGATCTTTAAATAACAAATCAATGGTCATTAATATCGAGGAGAGTATGAATCATTGGATCACTCTATGTCAGGAACATATCGTGACCGTCGGATTTCCTAACTACAAATGCATACTAATGCATACTAAAGAAACACACTTTTACCTAACGACACATTAGACCAAGTAGATCTTACTAACTCCTAAGTGTCTAAATATCCTAACAGACACGGGTTCCATCATTCTACTTATATTTCAAGGCGGTTGGACAGGGCAAGGATAGGTGGTTGTAGCCAGAGAACATAGGGGGTTGTAGCCTCATTTTGGTTGTAGCCAGAGAATTGGGGAGTTGGAGCTTCCCTCAGGTTGTAGCCTGAGAAACTAGGTGGTTGTAGCCACCTTCCGGTTGTAGCCGGAGAACATAGGGGGTTGCAGCCTCCTTCCATTTGTAGCTGGAGAATTGGAAATTGGTGCTTCCTTGAATGTAATTCTTGAAATATAAGAAAAAAATTATGTGGTTTTCTCCCGCATTGGGTTTCCACGTAAATTTTGGTGTACTGTGAATTATGTGGATGTGTTTGTTATTGTTTATTATGCACAGATGAATGTTAATGCTTATGATACAATAATATATTGATGATGAACAGATGAACATGGTTGAATAAGTAAAATATTATACTTTGCGGTTTAAAGGATTAATAATTGGTATAATTTCTCATTACTGATTCACCCCCCCTCTCTGTAATCCAACAATGTGGTTTCATATATTGTGTTGTTTTGTGTTATTCTCTGCAGTATTTATGTTTTCTACTATTATAATAGATATGGCACCTTAAATTTAACCTCATATTCCATGATGATAGGCTAAACATCTCCTTTTATCTAACAACACCCAATAGCATAGGGTGCAATTTACCAATCCCTTGAATCCTCTGCTTCAAACTTCTCCAATGCACAGTGTTAGCAATTAAAGTCACACTTTGACTGTTAAATTGTAAGCTCAGCACCCATAATAATGTAAAAGATAAGTTTTGGTTTGAATAGGTGGATCAACAAGATGGAGAAAGAAAGGGAGAGGGCAGAAAATTGCAGATCAGTAGGCTACACCAATGGGAAATGGAGTCATAAACATTCTACTCATCAAAGGCACTAAAGATGCTCAAGATAAAATAAGATTATATTATGATAGATGGAAGAATGAAGAAGGAAAACATAAGATAGAATGTTCACTAAACAGAGATCCTCGCAGTTTAATAAATCAACAAATACTTGAATAAAACAATGATTGATGGGAAAAATTACAACAGATCCTCTGTTGCTTAGGGATCCATAAATCATTGGCATCCTTTGATCCTCAAATATGCAATATATTCAAATAAGAATATATATAAAACACAAGAATTACAATCTCAAAATCACAGCTCTCGTGAGTCTTCAATGGAAGTAATGATTACAATCATAAAATGCCCACAGGCTTACAAATGAACACACAGAGGGAAA
>JASDQU011455123.1:2189-42419 GCA_032191745.1 Picea mariana
TAAAGGAAAGATTTTATAAAGTAAGTACATCATCCTTTTTCTCTTGTCCATTCAATACTTTAGATCTAGGGAAAGCGGTATATTCTGTCATGTTTTGTTCTAGTTCCAGGTGGATCTGGGGAGATTGGTCTGTGTCTGCACTCACGAATTTATCCTTAAACAATTGGGGGGGATTTTTATGAGTTTCTTTTGCTAAAATGTTCAGTCCAATCGATTACAAGGGTGTAGAAATCCTAACAACCCTTCCCTAATGCATTTTTGTAAAAGAATCCCCCCATTTTATTGATTTTTAAAAAGAGGCCGATTTGGTTCAAAGAGGGGCGACCTAGGGATTTTGTGTTTTAAATAAATAATGCCATGAAAATCAATTTGAAACCATGCAATTGAAAGAGAAAAGGATGAACACCTACCTGGTTCAAACGGTGAGTGAAATGATCGATCGTAGCTCCGATAGCGAGAAAAACAAGATTTGCTTCAAATTGAGATTCTCCAACACTCCAAAAATCCTTGCAAATGAAATGGTAAATAAGTTTTCAAATCAATTGTTATTTATAGAATTTCATTTTTTATAAGGTATGCTTGTTTTTTTGGTTTCTCTAATGGTGTAAATGGCTTCACTAAACTCCCGTTTGTAGTTTCTGGCATCGCAGGTTTCCTGGCAATTCTAATGAATCATTCACCTTGTCGCATTTATGAGCATAGTCTTAGTTCGTTCTCGAGCTCAACAATATGAGAACGTAACCGGGTAAACTTTTATCTCTTTTTTGGACCCGTACGGATACGAGCACACGAAAAAGGAACCCCCTTGGAGTCTCCTTTAAACCCTTTTCAGACTCTCTAAATATGAAAATATTGTCGAGTGATCTTGCTTTCTTTCACACTCGTTAAAAGGTCAGAAAGAGCATCTTTCAAGCGATAGTTTAACTCTTTTTTGGTCTCGTTGGACTAGTGTACGAAAAAGGAACTGAGAGAGTTATCTTTTAAGTGTTTTTCCAAACTCTATAATCCCAAAAAACCTTCGAGTTTTCTGTCTTTGGACTCGTTAAAGCACACATTGACAGACCCATATGGGACCGAACCCTTACTTCTTCCGGTTCGTTAAACAAAGGAAGAGGAACTTACCAAAGGTGAGTTATATCGAGCATGTGTTATCCTCCTCGAGCTCATTAAAACAAAAAGAGGTACTCATCTATCTCGATGGGGGAAAAAATTGAAAGGAGCAAGCCAAGCAGTCTCTTGAGAACATCATCCAACACTTCTTAGAGTCACCCTTGAACATGGCACTTTCTCACTTTGCACATATCATAATCTGTTGAACCTATGCACTGAGCCAATCCTTTGAGTTTCCTTTCATTCCTTTGGGTCACCCGACACAAGTCACAGTATCCATTGCATAGTTTTGGTCCATGTCATGTTTCTCTGTTGTGCCTTAGTGTTGAAGGGAAGTATTCGCCTTGAGAGTCAGCCATCCCAAATATCTTGCCTCAAAACCTGTGTCAGTCCATGTCCGTTTGATCTACCAATTACATCTCCATGTATGTTTCGTGTCGCCATGAGTCTATTCCTGTCGACTCCAACACATTATCCGGGAATCAGACTTAGAAACCAGTTAGTACTTTGGGACCTGCATGCCTCAATGGCAGGCCTCCTCACATTTGATAGTGGGTTTACATTATTGACCCCTGATCGAATGATTACACAGATGTTCGACCTCATCCCATCTATTCACATTCACTGGAATGTACTAGGGTACCCTGGGAATCATTGACATTAATGGTGATCTCCCTCGCACTTGTTAATGGTTCACACTATTGACCGGTAATCAAATGGTTTCTGCCATGTTCGATGTCAAGACATCTATTGACATGGTCAATCGTACCATATTGGGATTGGTAAGAAGACCCTGGGTTAAGCCATCACTTTGATATATGCTTTGCCCAGGCTGCAAAGGAATTTCCATTAAACAAGGACACATACACTGTTACATAGATTCACTTTGTATTGGTCGTGGCTATGTTTTGTCATCTCATAGATCCACTGTGTATTCTTCATGGCTACGATCAGTCCAAGTCATCAAAGTATATATCCACATTGTATATTTCATGGCTATACCTTTTTATCAATACAATTATGGATCCGCAGTGTATTTTATGGTGGCCATATCTTGCAAGTCTTGATCACCCAAGCATAGGTATGTCTGCCTTAGGTTTTGAAATATGTCATGATGTTTGTTGGATGTTTTGTGTGCAGCTTCTGTCAGGTTCTCCGAGTCTATACCCTTTCTTGAGAATCTACAAAGTATTTCAGTTATCAGTTGGCATCTTCTAACTTCATACTTTGGGGGCCATTCTGTTACACGTCAAAATTGCTCAGCTGGATAAGTGTCGCATTGTCCCTTTCAATTGTCATAAGTGTTGCATCTTCCCTACAACTTTCGCAAGTGTCGCAAGTTGGTCACTAGTGTCGCAAATGATGTTCAGACATATTGCCATGTCAACGACACTAAGGAGTAACTTATAACATCTCACATGACTGATTTGAAGGAGGATAACTGGTTTACTGAAGTCAAATAACTCTTGACACCTGAAAGGAACCCTGAAACAAAGGTTTTGAGGAGGAGCGCTCCCCTACTTCAGCTCCAGAAGTGCTGGCGCTCCCCTATAATGCTTCAGGGAGCATTATAACGCTCCCCAGGCCCCTTTGAAGGAGCGCTACTCATCTTGAGAGTGCTAGCACTTCCCCAAGGCTTACCAGGGAGCGCTACAGTGCTCTGATGCCCCTTCTGAGGGAGCGCTACCTAATCTGAGGTAGTAGTAGGCCCGTTGAGGAGAATAAGGGGAGGATCTTTCGAGATTAGGAGGTAGTTGTGCTCGAATTCTTGGTTTCATCAAGAGATCCCTGATCTAAGGAGAAGGTTCCCAACTTGTTCTAAAGATAACTCAAGAGGTTAAGCTCCTCTTAACCTATACAAACAGGCACTATGATGGTGGAAAGGGGGGAATGATACCAAACTTATGATCTCATAAGTGGGGGAAGAATTGAATACATGAAACTTATGATCTTGGAGGAAACTCACAGTTAGGCAAAGGAAAGTGCTCAGTGAAGTTGTTGTGATCCAGGTTGTGGAGCTTTCAAGCAAGGGTTGGACGAAGGGACTTGACGAAGCTGTCACATTCTCATCTACAATTGTAAGTACTGTTGTTGTTATTCTCATCAATATGACACACTTGGCCTGTTTCTTTCTAGTTTGTGTCTAATGTCACATGAACTTATCATTTAGTGATAGATCTATTTTCAAGCTAACATCAATAGAGTAGGAAGCGGTTGTATCTTGTCTTGTCCGCAGAACTCAGCGAGGAGCAAAGGATTGGAGCGCAACTCGGAGCATGCAGGGACAAACGTCGATAAAAAGGTACTTATGTCATCCTTCCTTCTCATGTATTAGTTTAAATAGATTTGAAATTAAGTCAGTGTTCATGATAAGCATTTTTCTGTCTAGGGTTAAGGTCAAGCTCTAGAGGTGATCTACCTATTCATAGGGAGATTTTCCTACAACACTCTTCACTTACCACATCTATCTCATATTTCTAGAGTACATATTCCATAAAATCATATTTGTACATTGGTTTGCGATACGACCTCAATCTATGACCATTTATTAAAAAGGAGAATTGTTCTTCATCAATTGTCTTAATTCGAACTGACCCATTCTAAAAATTTGTTTCTCTTTCATAAGGCCCCAACCAAAAAATGGTAAGCTTTCCTTTGAAAATTTTGAACTTGGAATCGAAAAGGAGAGCCTAGTCACCTGATTTGAAATTACTTTTTTTGATAAATTTATCATGTCATATCTTTCTTTGTTGTTGAACAAGAGTGGTCTATTGAATGGAATCATGTTTATATCCTATAATTCATTGATTTGTAATATAATTTGTTGTTTTTCATATGAAAGGATCATTCCCAACTGAATTGTTGTCCTGAAAGTTTTGATTTAAAACTCTACAGGGAGAAGGAATTTATTTCCATAAACTAACTCATTAGGTGTGAATTTGGTAGTGTTCCTGCAAATAGTTCTATAATCCCACAACATTTTAGGTAGTCTATCTTCCCAATCTCTATGATGAATTTGAATGGTGTTTCCTCAAAATGGATTTTAGGAATTTATTGGTGAATTATAATTGTCCATTGACTTGCAGATGGTATGGAGAAGAAGTCTTGTGATTAATTTGGTATTGTTGGGTGACATATTAGATGATATTTGATGTGAATTGTGTCCCTTGGTTTGTGGAAACTTCTCTAGGCACACCAAATCGAGTGAAAATATCCTCATAAAGAAAATATGCAACTGACTATTCATTAGATTCAAGTAAATTTTTTGCTTCTACCCACTTAGTAACATAATCAATGCATACAATAATGTACCTTTTCTTTCAATACATTGGAGTGATAGGGACAAAAACTACTAGAGCCCACTTTTCAAATGTTTCTATAAGTACTTGAGGGTTTAATGGAATCTCATCATCCTGTACTGGTCAAACCATTTTATGATAGTTGTAATACATATTTACGTTCTTCTTGGTATGCTTGAGAAGGATGGGCCAATAGTGACCCAAATTAAGTACTTTATAAGATATCCTTTTGTTGGAGAAGTATCCCCCACAAGGCTCATCATGGAATGCTTTTAAAATATCGTACATTTCATCTTCTTGGACACACCTTTGGATGATGAGATATGGTCCAGTGTGTAAAATATCACCACCAACCAATGAGTAGGTAGCACTTAACATGGAAATATTTTGTTTCTCCCTAGATGAAAAGAGTTGAGGTAACCTTCCAATAGCCAAATAGTTGGTGATGTCTGCAAACCACGAATAGTGAGTGGATACAATAAACAAATGTTCATCAGAAAATATATCATATACAAGAGTAAATTTACCTTCTTTTTGTATTCTAGAAAGAAAATATGTGGCTATATTTTCCCTATTAGGACGATCTACAATGGTGAAATTGAATTCCTGCAACAATAAAAACCTTCTAGTAATCCTACCATTAGTGATTGTTTTGTTCATTGGATAATTAGAGGTAGAGTGATCGGTGAATGAATACTTCATAACCAGTAATATAATGTTGAAACTTGTTTATCCCTTGAATGAATGATAGAAATGCTTTTTTGGTGGCAATGTAATTCATTTTAGCAGGTGTGAAGTTCTTACTAACAAAGTATATGCAATAATATAACTGATTTTCTTTATTCCCTGAGACATCTCCAAGAGTGTTTTCAGAGGCATCCATGGAAATGTGAAATGAAAAAGACCAATTTGGTCGTCTCGGAATGGGTGCAACATTTTTTTTTCTTTTAAAGTCTCAAATGCATGTTGACAACCATTATTCTAGGAAAACTCAACGTATTTAGAAAGTAACTTAAAGAATGATGCAGTAATATTTGTGAAATTATCTATAAATATTCTATAATAACCAACATAACCAAAAAGACTGCTTACCTCTTTTGAAGTGTTAAGAACTAGGAGATTTTAAAGCATTTCTATTTTTCCAGGATCCACTTCAATCCATGTAGAAGAGATGATATTTCCAAGAACAACACCTTTATTTAGAAACATGTGACATTTTTTATCACTTAAAGAAAGGGTGCTTGCTTGGAATATGATTAAGAATTTCTCAAGGTTCTCTAATTCTCCTTCAAATGAGTCATTGTAGACAGTAAAATCATCCATATACATTGCAACGTAGTCATGGATTAAGTTTGAAAATATTCCTAGCACTGCTCTCTAGAATGTGGTGGGAGAATTACATAATTCAAAGGGAAAAAGTCACTAAGATAATGTCCCCCATGGGAATGTGAATGTGTTTTTATCATCGTCCTCTGGTGAAATGTGTATTTGGTTATAGCCACTAGAACTGTGTAGAAATGAAAAATAGTTCTTTCCTGCTAGGGTGTCTATAACTTGGTCAGTAAATGGAAGAGGCAAATAGTCCTTCATGGTGTCTTTGTTGAAACCTAGGTAATCCATACAAATTCATCATTTTCCATTTTCTTTTGGGACTAATACAGGAGGGATACCCATCTACTCTTGGAAATTTGATAGATAAATTTGGGATCAAGAAATGTTTTGAAAAAATCTTTAATTAATTCTTTAAGACATGGGTTCATGCACCTCTATGAATACTTGATAGCATGGTGATCACTCTGAGTATATATTATATGATGTGATAAAGTGTGAGGGTGTATGCCTTTCATGTCATGGTAGTCCCAGGCAAAAGAATTTGATTTTCTTGTAAGACTTGGATTATTTCTCCCTCCATAGATTCATTAAGATGAGAATTTATATGCAAAATTTTACCTTGGATGATCTCAATAGGCATGTTGTAACACTTTTTTTTTTTTTGTTTGATGCCACAGTATTACATAATCAAAATATGTATGTTAGATCATTGGTTTCTTTCACATTAGCTTAAAAAAATTGATCTAATGGAAGAGAAAATAAATAAGAATTTATGTAAAATCTAAATTGCAGAGAAAAGTGTTGATTTTGTTTTCCTCCATGTTTCCTTTGAAATTCATTCCTTGATCTACTATAATAATTGGGTGTACAAATTTCTCATCACTATTTTCATTTCCATAATAGAAAATATTTTCCATCTTAGTGAGGGGTTTTGCAGCTGGGTATAAGGTCACTTGTTTCATTGAATCCCCATGTGAAATAAACATGTTTCCATATCTGCAACCTATAAAAGCATATGAGGTAGAAATCCATGGCCTACCAAGGATTACGTGATGTCCTTTGGAAGAAGACTTGGGCTGTAAGACCATGAAACATATGGGGTACTCCAACAAATCCAAAGAGACAATAACATCATCTAAGACTCCCTCTAGTTTTATCTTTGATGTGTCTGCTAATTCAAGGACAATATGAGTTGGGTGAAGGTTAGGAAAATTCAATTACTCCATGGTTTTGATGTTAATAATGTTAATGGTTTCTGATGCAGTAGCATCACCATCAAGGTCAACAACGCACATGTGGAGGAAAATAGATGACATCTCAATAATGATAGATTTTCCAATCAAGCATTTAACTCGAAATTTAATTGGTTGTTGAGGTATTTTGTAAACAACAATTTTAAATTATAACTTGTTTGTAAAGTCTGGAAGGACTATAAGAAAATGAAAATATGAAGTGTCGACTCTATCTGGAAATAACTAGTAGCTATTGTAATAGGACAGAGTAGGTAATATCTTTGAATTTGAAATGATAAATTTTAGAACAGGATGAGAGAGCTCGTGGAGCAGTCCTTAGATAGTTTTTTTAGTATCGCATTGTAAGATAGAGGATGTAAGAGACAAAATAGAGAGAGGATTAGAATAGAGTAGAATATCAGAAACATTATGTATTTTTCTTTTTCATGAATGAATAGAGCAGACATAAATTGTCCCAAATCCTTGGACTATGTTCATTTCATGTGTGATTGAATGAATGTTATTCTGTGTGTATTATTTGTTACAGTTTATTTCATGAATGACTGCTTGAGATATTAATAGTATGAGTTCATGATGAAGTTGGTTGAGTTTCAATCATTTCTCTTCTGATACTTGTATGCAAGGTGTGAGTATCGAACACAAGGAGTGCATCGACTGAGTCTAGGATTGACTTGGAGAGAAGTTTAGAGAGAATCAAAGAAAGTCAGACCAGGTGCAAGGTGTGAACAATGTCAAGGAGCCAACAAGATTTGGACAGCAAGCGCAGAAGAATGCTAGGTGGGAGAGAAGCATTTTCTTGGAAATAAAATCCTTTGAAATGAGTTATTCAAAAATCTCGAGAAATCAAGGTGTGCATGGGAGATCGAAATCCTTCCAAGGGATAAATCTCAGAAGAGATAGGACTTTATACAAGTGTTAGCAAGATCCAATAGTTGGATTCGTAAGAGGATGAAGATCGATTCTCTGAACCCTAAGAAATATTCTAAGTCTAGGAGAAGGCAAAAGTTCAGGAGAGAAGGTACAGTGGTTGTAGATCAGTCGCAAGGAAGATCTAGACTGTTGAATCCATGTCTAGGCAGTGAGAAGTAAGCGCAGGAGGAAAATAGATCTGAACCGTCAGATCTAGCATGTGAACCAATAGTCATTGGATCCGAAGGAATTTGCATGGAGGAAGTTCTGAACCCATCGCAACCATCCATCAGAGAGGGCATGTGGCAAGTGCACAACGTTTCGTTGACTCTCAACTTAAAAGAGTCAAATGGAAGTCCATGAGTTTTCGTGAAAATTGAACTTTGGACAAGACCATAGTCGTTGATTGTCCTTACATCATCACTGTCGTCCATTTTTGAGGGACGCGTGGTGAGAGACCAGCATTTTGCTGACTCGCTACTAGAGAAGGTCAAAGGAGAAGAGTCAAGGACTTGCGAAGTCCAAACTCGTGATAGGATCTGAGCCGTTAGATCATGAGAGAACCATGATCATCGATTTCAGAGAAGGAAATATTAGAGGTTTTGGGATCGTTCTTTCGAAATGTAAGCATGGGTGTTGAGCTTCAATCTTGCAAAACATGAAGTCTCGACACACTCGGAGGAGTAGCCCTAGGTCATAGGTAAGGGTCACCTAGACGAAGACCAAAGGTAGAGATAAGGAACATTATCATGTTTTGGAACTTAGGTATTGTAGAGTTAGAGTGGACTCATACAAGGAAGTATTAAGGTCGCAAAACACAACAAGCCTTTTTGGGCTCAACCGATGGTCATAGGTGGTGGTCATGTGGGGAAATATTTGAGGGGAGCTAACTAGTGCTCAGAACTCATCAAGAATCGACTATCGAGAGGATTGAGGAGGATCATTCCAAGGAATCCTGATATGTCAACTCGTGATACACCTTTTGCATAGGCGTGTGGTCATAGCCCATGACCGCATGGAGTAGAAGATCATTCTTGGGTGCTTAGTCATGTAGGTGGATTTTCATGAGATGACCTATGGATTTGAAGAGTGAAGGTTCCAATAGGTACCAAAGAGCTATGTCAGCTCAAGGAGATTGAACAATCCAGTGATCGGGAGGTCACAGAACCCCGAAGGGGAGGGGGGATGAATAGGTGCAAGGTGTGATTAGTGTCAAGGATATAGTAAGATTCAGAGAACCAACGCAGAAGAACACTAGGTGGGTGAGAAGCATTTTCTTTGAAAGAAAATCCTTTGAACTGAGTTATTCAAAAATCTTGAGAATGAAAGGTGTGCGTCGAAGATCGAAATCCTTCCAAGGGATAAATATCATAAGAGATAACACTTTCTACAAGTGTTAGCGAGATCCAAGAGTTGGATTCATACGAGGGCAAAGATCGAATCTTTGAAACCTGAGAAATATTCTAAGTTTGGGAGAAGGTGAAACTTCAGAAGAGAAGGTACAGTGGTCATAGATCAGTCATAGAAAATATATGGACCATTGAATCTCTGTCTATGTAGCGAGAAGTAAGAGCAGGACGAAAACATATATGAACCGTTAAATCTGGCATGTGAACCAACAACCATTGGATCCGGAGGAAGTTGCACGGGAGAAGTTATGAACCCATCGGAACCGTCCATCGAAGAGGATGTGTGGAAAGCACACAACATTTTGCTAACTCACAACTTGAAAGCGTCAAAGGGAAGTTTGTGAGGTTTCACAAAACATGAACTCCTGAAAGGATCATAGCCGTTGATTGTCCCGATGTCATCAAGGCCGTCCATTTTGGAGGGACCCATGGTGAGAGACTAGCATTTCAATGACTTGCTACTAGAGAAGGTCAAAGGAGCAGAGTCAAGGACTTGCAAGGTTCTAAATCATGATAGGATATGAGCCATCAGATCATGAGAGAACCGTGACTATCGATATGGGTGAAGGAAATATCAGAGGTTCAGGGATCGGCCTTTCGAAAGGTAAGTGTGGGGATTAAGCTTCAATCTCATGAAACATGAAGTCTCGACATGCTCGGAGGAGTAGCTCTAGGTCATAGGTAAGGGTCACCTAGATGGATACCAAAGGTAGAGCTAAGGAACATTAGCCTATTTTGGAACTTAGGGATTGGAGAGTTAGAGTGGACTCATACATGGAATTCCATCGGTTGCGAAAGACAATGAGCCTTTTTGGGCTCAGCCGGTTGTCACAGGTAGTCATCACGTAGGGAAATATTCAAGGAGAATAACCGGCACTCATCCCTCATCAAGAATCGACTATCCAAAGGATTGAGGAGGCTCATTCCAGGGAATCCTGATACGTGAACTCATGATACACATTTTTCATAGGCGTGCAGTCACAACCCGTGACTGTGTGGAGTAGAAGCTTTCGCTTGGGTGCTTAGTCATGCAGGTGGATTTTCATGAGAGGACCTATGGATTTGAAGAGTGAAGGTTCCAGCAGGGACCAAATAGTTGTCCCAACTCGAGGAGATTGAATGATCCGATGATTGGGAGGTCGTAGAACCCCAAAGGGGAGGGGGGATACATTAGTTTCTCCAAGGTTTATAAATTATTTGAAACATATATCCCATTAATATGCACAAAAACAATGGGGTTACCAAGATCTGCATATTTATCCACAAAAATATTTCTAGACATAAATTTGTATATTTTCCAAGGAATTGAATGGTGGGTGGTTCATTCTTCTTTCTTTCTAATTTTTTTAAACATAATTCCTTGAATTTCTTTTCATATATAGATATGTATTTGAGGGATTGTAACAAAGGAATTTTTATGCAATTTTTTTTCTGGTTCGGTGATCAGGTCATATTCAGAGTGAGATACTAGTTTATTTAGTCTTAATGTATCATGATAGGTAGTTTTTTTGGAGGAAGGGGGATTCTATGAATCAGTATTTCTTTTCCTTATTATGGTGGGATTATCATCATTGGTTTTTTGATTAGGAGTTTCCTCCTCTTATTCTTCTTCAATGATGATAAGGGGTTCTTTTTGGAGCACTTTTTTTTTATTACAAGTGAATATACTACAATCCTATGTGTGTAACCATATAGGTGGGAAAAGGTTGTATATTAGTGCCAAAAAAAGGATGATATACCTTATTTTCTAGATTAGGAATAATATGGACATGGATTTGTCTAGGTATAGGAGGTTGGTTGGATGGAAGTTGCAATTTTTTGGGTTATGTAATTTTTTGTGGAGCTTGTGTTGGATAAAGTTGTGACAAGTATTCTTCTGGAAGTTGTGAGTATTGTTGAGTTTGCATCAGATAGGAATAAACATGCATATTCTCATATCCAGGTCCTCACCATCCCTGCTGCCAAGGATGGTTTTTTGGTTGGAGCCATGCTTACCATGGCATTGCAGGATTCCAAGGTGGATATTGATGTCTATAGTAATACAAAGAATTTGAAAATATAGAGTTTGATAACATAGCTAGTGGAAAAGGCTACCATGGCTTCTTTGGTGCCAAGGTATAGATTTTTTATGTTTTCTCATTACCTCTTTGGTATATCACTTTTAGTCCAGGTAGATAAGGACAATGTTCTATCGAGTTTTCACCTTCACAAATAACACATATCTTTAATTTATTCAAGAGGAATTATTTCAATGGATGTCTTTTTGTACACCTATGGAAAAATATAGATAAGGATTCATTTTGTTCCACTTGCATCTCCTTAATCTGCAAAGTATCAAGCTGAAAAATGAGGGTTCCAAGAATGCTAGTCTTAAAAAATTTGAATAAATTTCCTAACTTTTACCTAGCTATTCCACTGCTTGATGCAAATTTATAAGATTTAGAAAAAATAATTATGATCTCCCTAACTAGATCTTGTTTGAAATCATCAGTACTTCATGCACATTTCAGATATTTTTTCAAAAGATAACTGGAAAATATCCCGAGACTCCATCAAATTAAGTACATTCATTGATTAATCTGAAATACCTCTTAAGAAGATGGTCCTAATATATCTGTATTTAGTTTTTTCTATTTGGATCTATGTATACTTTACATAAATATTTCTATGTAATCCTCTAATCTCTCATCTTCCTTCTATGTCATCCTAAAAATTGCTTCCCTTAGGTCCCTATCCTTATAGTATTCTTGGTATATTCTCAGAAACATGGTTCTCATCTCATCCCAGGTTCTCATAGTATTCCCCCCCAACCCCATAAACCAATGCAGTATTGAGTCTTTGAGGGTGGAAGGGGGAAATTTAAGTTTATAGGCATCATTACAATAATCATAGCTTTGGAATATGATATCAAATTTGAAAATAAATGCATCACGGTCTTGGGTCACCATACCATGGAAATGAGGTAGAAAATATGGGGGAATGTTCTTCTTCTGTACATTCATTGTAGGGTACACTATGGGGAACCCAAAGGTTACCTCTACTTCTACATTAGATTCATCATTTGTGCCCATGTGGAATTATCCTTCTCCTTCTGCCATGTCTTTACCCCAACCTCAAAATAGAGTGTACTTTATTCTCAATGGAGAGTCTGGCTCCTGGATTTTATTGATATCTTCTCCTTCTATATTCTTTTTGGTCTCTCCAATTATAGTTTCCCAAGTTGTAGGCTCTGCGGGAATATGAATGTGTTCTAAAATTTCACTTGGTGTAGATCCGTGTCCTTCAGGGTTATCCAAAAATGATTTTTCTTTAGGTTCTGATGAAGCCATTGATCCTCTTCCTGTGTTCCTTCCTCTTTTATATATACCTATCAACAAGTTAGGATGAAGCTACTAGTGGAATCAAAACTTCTCTACTTATATCTTTAAGAAATCTACCTTAATTATCCCTATGTTTATTCATAAAGTACCATCATAGTTCATAGTTGATGCAACAACATACTCACAATAGTGAATGTATAGGTTCTTACCTCTCATATTAACATCACTATATTGTCACATTTGTAATGTTATTACAAGAAACAAATCTCATGCAAAAAGAAAGAAAGGAGAAAAAAACAAAATGGAAATTCAAATGAAAGAAATTAAAATCAAAATCCTAGTCCCTTAACACCTCCTCGAAAATGGTGCCAAAAAAGTGGGTCAATTTAATTGCTTAAATGGTTGTACATTAAATTATCAATCTGGATGCTCATAATCTTATGAGGTGTTGGAAAAATATATGTGATACTAGGTAATAAAACTCTAAGCTATCCCTACTGCATTCAAAATAACTTTGTTTGATAAATCATACCAAGAAATTGAAATAAAGTGTATGAGTATGATCTATTCTTTAATTAGTTGATTGTAATACTTTTGTTCATATGCCAAATAATAAAATTAAATTACTCAATAACTTGACTAATTCATGTAGCTTTATCAAATTGTAATATGGAAAAAAATAGAAATAACAATATCAAACTAGACCTAACAAATCTTGCATTTGTAGATTCAAGTCTCATGACTTTATAGTTTCTTAAGATTCAAGGGTTACAAACATAAATATTGTTGGTAATAAATCAAACACACACACTACCAAAATTATTTTTTCACACTTGCTCTTCATACTGGATATTGAAAGCATAATAGAATGGGAGTAAAGGCATAAATTAAATAACAATTTCAAGAAAATAATATAAGATATGAATTGAAATAAATAACATGCTTAACTACACAACTAAATCTATGAAATGAAATAAATAATGACACCTACATAAACAAGAAAAAATACATAGGGTGTACCAGAGAGAGGAGGAATTTCCTCTTCCAACACACTCTACAAGAAAACTATAGTGTGTCGCTGAAAATATACAACAAAGGCTTCCTTTATTTCAAAATCAAAATATGATATGTTTATTTCAAAATCAAAATATGATATTACATAGGAATATTAAAGTCCCTATGAAAAAATGTTTCCAACCAAAATAATGATCATCCAACCAACCAACAACATTTTTACAAGGCTAGTGTCTCTCATATTTATGCTTACAACCTTCATATTATAAAAGGAAAAATGTTACAACCATATATTCATCCCCTAAACTTGTGGATCACACAACCATCATGCTTAGGTTGGATTTTTACCCAGTTAAGACATGAGTGGTTGTTCCCTGCTAGCTCGATGATAAATAACGGGGGTCAGTGTGGCTGTAAGATCACAGTGAAGATCTGGAGCATGTAACTTCAACATTCAATCCACAAAATCATCATGATTCTTGACTATACAGAGCATGTTGACCGCATATTTCATGAAATATTTTCACCTTGGTTGATGTTTGTAGGGTCCGTTTGAGAAACATAGAAGCATGAAAACATCATTCCCAACAAAACCCAGAAGTCCAAATTCTCCCATAGGAGTCACAACCATTCTGAACATTGAAGTGCTACCAGAAGATGTCAACTATCGAATTTGTAAAGATGATTGCTACAAGATTTATGAAGATGATCGCTACCGAATTTTTGAAAAATGGCATAGGAATAGCTATAATTTTTCAAGTATTTAGGAAACCACAAAATATAATATAGGAAAAACAATAAAATCAACGATCACGATGGATTCCTAAAATGGCATATTTTCAGCACCAGTCTATACCCTTTTTTCATATCATTTTCTAGTTATCATTTCCTTTTTTTAAACTTCCTTTATCAAATTAAACGTGTTTATCATCAAGGCATAAATCCTTTCCCATGTGCCATTATTATGTTATTTTTTAATTATTATTAAAGGAACTTGTTTCCTACATCTACTAATATTGTTATACAAGAAGAATGCAACAATTGTTGCAACAACTTCTTGCTACGATTCTGAGTGCAACTTCATCTTTCGAAAATCTGAGCATTATCATCAAGGTATAAAACTTTTCCCATATTCCATTATTACTTTTATTTTTCATTATTCTTAAAGGAACTTGTTACGTGCATGTACTGATATTTTTATGTAGGAAGAATACAACATATGTTGCAACACCTTCCTACTGTGATTCTAAGTGAAAATTCAGATGTCTCAACTCAAGTAGACCCACAGTCGTTTCAATACCAAGACAACTTCCAACCCCAAATGAATTATCCATTGAACAATGAATACAATTCCAAGAAACGCCTTAGGTTGTCGTAGATCCAAATCTACCAATTGTTGTGATTCGAGCAAAACAGTCTAATGTCGAAGCTCGTAGATGGGAATTGATACTCATAAACGAAAGTGACAAAGGACAAGTTGGAAGACAAAATAAGAACTCAAAAGGCCTATCAAGTTAGCAGGAGAGGATCATTTTCTAAAGTTTGGAAAGATTTTGTAACTGGATGAACAACCATATTCTGATGGATGTCCATCCATTATTGGTATAATTTTAGGACAATAAACATATTGTATAAAATCCTCTTCTCTCTAGAGCTAGAGGGAGAGATTATTCATACACATAAATTTTGTTATTGTATCTTTTCAATTCGATAATATAAGATCATGTTCTCTCTTTCATGTGTGTGCTTATGTCTTAGCAATCAAGTGATTCTTATGTGATCAACTAGTGCCTTTTCTAAGGGGGTGGGGCCCCCTCGCTAGCCAGGTACCTCTTGTATAGTGGAAGTAGAGGTTAGTATTTTCATATTGTTCAGTTTGATTTCCATTTGTTTTTTATTTGTTGTAACTTCATACTTGTAGTGTCATTAAAAAGATGTATATGTTTATTTTAATTCACTATCGTTTCAATTAATAGAATAACTTAACTTCTTCAAAAATCATTCTATCATTCGGTTTTTTTGCCAGAATTAGATTCACATGATATCATTACAGTTTCTGCGTGATTCGATTTTCTAGTTTGAAGTTGTAGTATGATTATTGATTTAGTTTTCTGAAACAAGATAACTCTATCTGGTTTAATTTCCACAACTCACATATTTTCTAGTTTCTATCATAAAGAATTTACATTACTGCAACTCGCATGTTCTGTCATATCCACATCCATTACTGAAATTATGAAACTTGATATTATTTCCATACTGTGGCCTTATTTCCGCAATTCACTTTGTTGCAACTCCTTTTGCAACTGCAATTTTTCTTGTTTGGTTTATGGTAATTTCCATCAGATTGACATTGAACAAAAGAAAACTTGATTTTCTGCAATAATATAATATCTTGATCATACTTGAGCAAGTCACCAATAGGTCATAGGACATATTTCTATTTTCCACAAGAGTGATGTTTTTTTCCGCGAGTGTGATTTCTATTCCCACAAGTGTTATTTCAATTTATGTAAGTGTGATTTTTGTTCTTGCAAGTCTGATTTTGATTTCCACAAGTAAGATTTCAATTTCTGTAAGACTACTATAATTCCTACAAAATAAATTTAGTCTTTAGTATAATTTGTTGACATAATTAAGTATTGTGAGAATTTGAATTATGACAATAAAAGTTCTACAATGCCATAGTCCAACAACACTCTTCTTAGATATATTGTGCATGACATTTCACAAGTTCCATACGAGCCCCATATGGATAAATTAAAAGTACAACTCTTCATTTTCTTTCTAAATTAGTTATAAAGTAATTGGAAAGACCGTCATTTTTTGCATCGTTTCTAGGGAACTGTCAAAGGAAGATAGTTTCGTGTAGTTGTGTGCATTTTTATTTTCTTCATTCTCCTAGAATATGTGTTGTGATTCCTTTTCAGTAATTTATAGGATGTTTTCCTAATTTTCTTTATGCCCAAAAGTAAAGACCAACAAGATAGATTTGGTATCTCTTCCAAAAATCCTTAAGAACTAAGTGTGTGGGTCAATCACAAACAAGGAAGGAACACCAACAACCAAACTACTTATAACCTACTACCATTATATTTCCAAGAAGAATCTTGAGGCATTCCCTTAAGAATTAGAGACTATACAAGGGTCTTTTCATTATGAGAACCCATTATCCAAGGAATAGATCCATGAGAAATATTGTTTAGAAGAGTTTCTCTTTTCTAAGGAACTGTGGGAAGCATAGGATAAACCTCAGGAAGAAATGGCTCACAAGTTTGTTAAGGAGGAACCCATGACCTCCAGGTTCCCAATCAAAGAAAAAAATATGAAGAGCATTCCCCACTCAGTGTTGCAAAACATTCATGGGTTATCCAAGGAATATCCTAATACCTTCCTCTTGAAGTTCGACGTACTTTGCAAAATTTACAACTATGTGATGAACACCCATAAATTGAAGCTATTTCCCACCACACTTAAAAGCATTGTGTTACGGTCATTCATGGGCCCCAGAAAGGACAACATTTGGTCATGCGACCAAATGAAAAAGAAATTTCTATAAAAATACCAAGGCTACTGCAAGGATAAGAAAATAAGGGAGGAATTTTTCAAGATGATGTACCATGAAGATGAGAGCTTGGAATACTATGTCGAGTGATTAACCTATAAACTGCAAAGGGATAAAGAAGGGGACCTGGCTCCTGAAATGTGATGTTTCTTATTTTTTAGAGGAGTCTAAGATGATTGTATGGAACTCATCAACCTTATGGGCGAGGGAAATGTCTCTCAGTTAGAATACAATATTATCTTGGAACATTTTTGTAAGTATTCAAGAGGTACATATGAAACAAGGAAATGGCCAAGAGATATTATGGAAAGGATAGGAAGGACTGTCATAAGTGAAGTAACAAGGGAATAAATTGGGGACATGATATAGAAACTCAATAATGACATACTCAGTTCCCTAAGCTCTCGATTGGCTACATTGTAGAAAAAGAATAAGAAGGAAGAAATAAAACGAGCATTGGCAATATTTTTCCCAAGGTGTTGAATGAAGCATCCAAAAAGGGAGTGTCTGTTGGATTAGACAAAAGTATGTGGAATATGTAGTGAATATCACACTACACATAACTACCTATCCTTTCCTATACTTAAGGCCATCTATCATAAAATGAAGAAACTAGAATAGTTGCGCTATGTATCACAAAATAGACTTGAAAACCTAAAACTCAAGGTATGATCCTAGACTAGTCAAAATATTTCAATTCATATTGGACTAATATCCAAACCGCTCATGTCATCAGAAAAATATCAGACCTAATGATGGGAGGATTTATTACCACTAAGTATTTTGACCCTAGAAGTCCAGTTGTTAATGTGAAAATCTATAATACACTTATCAATAACACACTAGTTGACTTAGGGGCTCCCATCAACATTATGAAACACAATACCATGCAATCCTTAGAACTTACAAGCCTTAGCACAACCCCCATTGTACTTCAACTTGCTTATAGATCCACCATTAAACCAGAAGGGATTCTAGAATATGTAGTTATCTTTGCATATTCATGGGAGTATCCCATTTCCTTCATGGTCCTACATCCTAAGATGTCTCTAGAAGGGTATCCTCTAATCCTTGGATGACCATGGTTGGCCATGAATGATCCTTATATCAGTTGTCACTAAGGAAACATGACTATTTCCCATGGGAATTCCACCAAAAAATTAACTCTTTACCCTCCAGCCAAACCCACTCTCGATATAGAAACACCACTTTGGGTTGATGGAGAAGAAAGTGACAAAGAAGGGGAATCCCATCAAGTAATATCCATAGATCAATATATATAAATATAAGATAAAATGGAGGATGATGAAATCAATTTTTTTATAGCATCCTCTTCTTCTTTAGAAAAAAAACATTTTCTTGACCATATTATGAGACCAAAAAATCATACTTTTTTATCCTCCACAAGCATATCACCCACTGAACATGACCCCATACAAGAAAAATACCAAGGATCCCTCATAGAAAATATAGCAATTATCCTTGGGAAACCCTTGAAAATTAATCAAGTACTGACTGAACAACAGAAAGAGTGATTGGTTCAAGTGCTATGGAAGCATAGTGATGCCTTCACCTAGGATTACTCTAAAATGAAGGGAATCCACCCTGACCTATGTACACATCATATATTTATTAAGGATAGATTCTGACCCATTCATCAACCTCAACATCATATGAACTCGACCATGGAAGACATAGTCATAGAAGATCTACATAAATTTATTATGGCTAATTTTATATATCATATTTTTGATAGCCAGTGGGTTTCCCCTATTGTAATGGTATCAAATAAAAATGGTAAATGTATAATTTGCATAGATTATTTATAATTGAATAAAGAAACACATAAATACCACTTCCCATTACCATTTATCAACTAGGTCTTAGACACACTCGCAGGGAAGATGACGACTTTAGTGGAAACAACTAGATTCAAATTTCCCCTAAAGCTCAAGAGAAAACAATGTTCACCTATCTGTGTGGGACATTCTCATATTGTTTTATACCATTTCGATTATGCAACAACCCCACCATATTTTAGAAACTCATTATAGGCATATTGTTATGGACCTAGCCTACCTAACCCATCAAGTGGGTAGAATAATATATTTCCATGTAATAAGGCCTAACAGTAAGGAGGAATAAGTCAAATGTAAGAATACCTGGTAGAAGATTCCACTTCTAGAAGGATTTTTCTCTAGATTATTCTTTTGGATAGATAGATTTAGTATAAATAGGAATAGAGGGTATGAGAAGTTTTGTCTTGGATATTATTGTAATAGATATCTTCTCTACTAGAGGTTTCCCCCTCGAAGAGGCAACTGAACATTGCTCTAGGTAATCAAATTTCTCTTTCTAGTGTTATTCTGGTATTATTTTGGTATTATTCTAGTGTTGTTCTAGTTATAGCATTATTTATATGCCATTTCAAGCTAATTATTTATGGTCTACATACTATTTTATATTTGGAATATTACAGGTGGTATCAGAGCACCTTCCTTCGTAGAAAATTGTGGGCTAAATGTTTTTTTTCAAGGTAGAGACCTATTCCAACGTCTTTAAGCTACATAGATCTTTCATTACATGCATAAACTCGTGGTCGAGGATTCATACAAACAGGAAATACAAGTGGTACTTAAGCGTACATATTTTGGCCACCCTTGTAACCCTTGTTGGTACCCCTTCGAGTGGTAGCGCATGAGACAACAACTATATACAGATCGACCTAGATCTCCTAAAGCCCTCCATAAATAAACTGATTGGGTGCCTGAAATCTATAGTGCCACCCAAAAAATAACTCGGGCAGATACTCTCTAGTACGTTGGTAGTCGGTTAGTACAGATAAGGGCATGGTCTATCCCTCTTAGTTGGTTCACTGAGATATTGGGTCGAGTACTATTTTTGGACCCCACACGTATATCAAAGAGCTATAGAAAAGGGAAAACCCTTGTCTATAGAACCCTTGAATACCCTAAACCTTGGGACAAAAACACTTATTTGGGACCTATACTATTGGATACCCATTTTCTCCCTGATCACAATCATATCCTTCATTTTTAATCCTTTTTGTTTCAGTGGACCCAACCCCTTCCAAGTTTTCCTAGTTTGCCTCCTATTCCATTTTATTTCCCTCCATGCATTGATCATTGTGGTACCTATGAATTCTAAGTATTTCTTTTTGTGGTCCCACTGACCCATTTTTTTCCTTACCCACACTTGCCCTCTCCAAATTTCCACCACTTGAAACCAAGAAATCCAAGCTTCCCTCAATCAAGCCCACGTCTCCATAGAACATCTCACATCTCATATGGATTCTACCCATTCCCGCATTGACAAATTAGATAACAAATTTAACAACATGGAAGCCAACCTCACAACCTAATTTACCTCCCTCCAGTCTGTTGTCCATCAATTTTTGAACTTCCCTATGGGTCCTTCGTCATCAGACCAACCTGATGTTGTTGATTCCTCTCAGTCTCTACATTTTCAATCCAACTCCTTTCATCATGAACCTCATCTTCCCTACGTAGAGGTCAATAAATTTGATGGATCTCATCCTTCAAGATGGGTCACGCAAATGGAGAATTATTTTTATTTGCATGGTATTACTGATGAGTTGGACAAAATTCACTATGATGTCCTCTATCTAGATCCTGAACGCTGGAAATGGTGGCAATGGAGAAAAAATTCATGTCAGTGGTATATTTCCTAGACCCAGTTTGTTTTTTAGCTCTACGTTTGCTTTGATACCGATACCCACTATCTTGGTCGTATGACCATGTTTAAATAGTTAGGCATAGTGGAAGACTTCATCACTACTTTTGAGCATTTGTCCTTTCGAACAAAGGGCATGTGAGATGCGTTCTTCTGGGAATTCTTTTTCAGTGGTATCAATGATGAAATCTGCTCCTAGGCTCTCATGGCCCACCCTCCAACTTGTTTGGAAGCTAATCAACATTCTAAAGAGGCCCAACAAGTTATTTTTTCCCAGAAAAAAAAAAAAACCCTTTTTTTCCTCTCCCTCGACCCACTAATTCTAACCCCCCTGTCACTCCCCTAAAGGTATTTTCTATAATTGTGATGAAAAATATTTTCCGGGGCACAAGTGTAAGGAAAAAAAAAAATTTATGGCCATTTATGAAGATGTTCTTGAAGAGGATGTGACAGTTCCCATTGTTGAAGAACCCTCATTTCCTGATGCCACCCAGGAGCCTACTGACCCACATGAAGTTGACCCACTTATTTCCTTGCATGCCCTCACTGGCTTGTCGGCCCCAAAAACACTCAAGATCATTAGCTACATTAACTGGAGGAAGGTTGAATTGATGAAGTGATGAGGACCATCAATCATTGGATCCTTCGAGATCCTCCTCAGTCGTCGATCTGGGGAATCTGTTAAGAACCTCTCTTAACCATCCATCAAACAAAACACATTTCCATAGATCAAGTATATCTGGGAGGTTTTGAACTAATGGTGAATGGGCACTTCACTGGAGCATCATAGGGTTAGAGCCCTTCCCAGTCGTCCATCGTCAAGGACATCTGTCACCCTGTAGTCTAGAGACTTGGCACTTCGGAGGAACTTGACAGAGAGTATTCAATGCTTGAACACTCTCGAATCCATGAACGATGGAATAAATCTTTGTCGTTGACATGTAGGGGACATGTAGCGACAGATTCAATAGGTGAGGAATTGGTAAGCTTTGGAGCCGCGAAGTAACAGGAGTCGTAGATGTATGGATCTACATGGATCTATACGAACCATGATATTGAAGGGCTGAGAAGATATTAGTCCAATATGACATGGAATCCTGATGTCATTCAAAATGATATGGACCCACATTATGTGTGCCACATGTCACCCCTACTAAGGAAATGTGTCACCCTAGCCATCGCCGCATGTCATCTTCTAGTTTGTGCCCGCCTTTCCAACGTGGTTGGTGACGTGTCCAAGACTTCGGGAGTCTAAATAACTTCAGGAGTTCAAAATATTTGGATGCAGTATAGTAAAGGGATGTTCAATGAATATCGTTGATCATTGAACGTCCGAATGCTAAATCAGTTTGGAAGCCTGATAAACTAGTAAAGGGTCTAAATATGGTAGGAAAGGGCTAAATGTGGCAGGAGCGCTAAGTTGTTCGGGTCTGAAACATCATGGATCATGAGATCGCAATATCAATGATCGAGAATGATTTTGGGGGGAAAATATGCACATGGTTTAATTTTAAAGGGCGGTCCCAAAATTTCAACCGCAGTTTTCTCTCAGAGGTATATGGCATCACCAGGTGCATTTAGGGATGAAAAGCAGGTTGCCTCAAACCACATTATCATTCCCATGAAAATTGGAAAAGTATAAAAGAACTTTTAGTCATTTATTTTATTTTGATTATTATTTTGAATGTTGGACCATTAGAACCTTGTCGTGACCCCCGTCTTTCACCTACAATTGAACAATACACCAATTTCATGCCATTTCCGGTCATTTCCAGTTATTTTTCATCACAACCATGGATCCCATCATAACCTCAGTAATAGAAAAAGATCATGTGGAAAATGAAGAAGCCCTAATTGACCGAGACGTAGATGTTTTTGATGTTGAAATCATTATTTATCCTATCTTTATGTCCATAAGAAGCCTATTCGATAAGGCAGGAAGATGTTTAATGTTCCTTGAAGTAGTCTAGGACACCATAGTCCCTTATGCTATCGAAATTTATTTCCCGTTTCCTGAATTTATAGGTTTGTGCACCGACCAATATTCCCATGAAGAAAGAGTCGTTGTGAATAAATGAGGGTCCGAGGTCTTATGTAGGGTAGAGAGTCTATCAATTCAAGAGTCCCTTGGTATACCAGAGTCTTTGTCTGCATTTTCTGAAACTTTCAATGAAGATAAGTTCATTAGGGTATATAGAGAATGTCCATCAGAGGCTTGAGATCTGTTTTTACAGATAATTATCAAACCTGAACATTTTTCAGAAGGTATTTATTTGTCGATAAATGTAAGTATAATGGTCACCGAAGTCCAATGTGTCTTGTCCCTACTGAGTCAATTTTTAGGTCTAGACAATGACAAATATGTGGTTGAAGTCATCCTTAGTTTCCTTTTGACCTTTTTTCAGTCACAGTCTAGTTTGTTAGTTTGTATCATCTTTGATCAATTCCTAGCTGATAATATCCATAAACAACTATTGAATTTTCGCTCCCTAAGACATTTCAGATATTACACCTATTTGTTTAGAATTTTCCTGGAAACCAATAAGAGGGAATTTCCCGAAGCAACATTTGTGTCAACTGAGTGTAAAATAATTATATTACTTATCTTCATAAACAAAGTCATGTCCAAAGTTTATAGTTTGATTTTCAATACCATCCTACCTAGGGTTTTGGATGACATGAGAAGCTATCTACAACCACATATAGAGAACATAGTGGGGATTGGGTACTATTCATGCACTCAACAGTAATCTGGGTTTATGGTTGCCATGAATCTTCTTAAATATTGCCAATTTTTCTAAATCCTAGAATATTTTCCTTTGAATTCATCAGATAGAAAATTATATCTCAGACAAAGAATTTTATGAAGTTGCATAAAGCCTACAACCTTAAGTTTCCTTTTATCATTGGCCCCTTCATTGTCAAATCCATATCATGTTTATCTCAAGTTCAGGTAAAGCTCAAAGAGATTGGTTTTGCAAAGTTACATGGAAGAAGGTATGATCCACACCAAATCATATCCAAGAGAATATTGATGAACAAACATGCCCCTTATGAGCACGATCAAGTTGAGGGTTTTGATAAGCTGGAAATCCTAGAATATTTTCTTGATATGGAAGCAATCTTGCAACCAATGCAAACACATCAAGTGGAGGAAACCATGCAACAAATTCAAACACAAAAATCTCATCGAAAAATAATAACCAAAGTTCCTAAGACAAGTGTTTACAACAAGAGAAGTAGTTCAGAGGCCATGGACATCAATGACCAACAAACTGCCTGAATGAAGATGAAAGTTACACAATCTGCACAAATATTAGATTTAGAAGAGGAATAGTCCAGAGACCAAGATAATCTAGATATGGTGGAGAGTGGTACTAACACTATAGAGGTTGAAAAGGAAAGTAAACTCCAAGGTGAAGGCAACTCCAAAATGTTTAGTAGTAAGAAATACATTTTTAAAACATCTAAGTCAGTTTATCAGTCTAGAGGAGATTTGGCAAAACAGTATGCTGAAAAGGGAAATATAACTCTAGGTGAGATGAGGGATTTAGTCCCTGAAGTAGAAAATATCTATCAGCATAAATCTTCTCTGTTCACAGTGAGGGATGTTAAAAAGAGGACCTTTAAAATTGTTGTTGTAGATGAAGACAAAGTCTCTCAAATAAATATAAATGATGATAACATAAGTGCTCCAGACAAGATCAAATTCAACAAACACACTAGTAACATGCTATATTCTGATTACCTGAGCCTAAGTTTAAAGAATTTGAAACTGTCATATTATGAAATGAAATTGGAAGGACAATTGAGGTAGGAAAAGGCATCTAGCAGAGCTTGGAACACTCATGTCAAGAGGTTGGAATATGAAGGCCCCCAAGGATTGAAATATTCATTGAATGATAAAGACAAATTGATTCAAATTTTGAAGAAGAAATTGAAAATTTCTTCTACAAAGCATCCACAAACAATTGAATTAGTTGGTCTAGAATAGGAAAAGGAAACACTTCGTCAAGAGACACTAGGCTACAAGGCTAAGGTGTTGTAGCTAGAACAAGAAAAGGTGAAATGGTCAAAAGAGTAGACAAAATTTCTAAACAACGTTGTTGTTTCAGCTCCTACTGTAGAAGTTGGGTTAAACATTGAAGGACTTGTCCAAGATATGTCACCAGTTAGCTTAAAATAAAGAGAAATCAAAGGGATGAAAGGAAGCATAGAGAAATTGAAGCAAGAATTACAGGAAAAGGATGAAAATATAGCTAAATTTCAAAAGGAGAATGAAGTATCTCAAGAAAGAATAAATAAATTGAAAATGAGATTAAGAGGAAAAGCTTTGTTGCAAGGGGCCAAACATATCATATGGGACTATATCTATTGAAGGTATCAAGTTCAGATCTTATTTGAATTTCATTAATGATAAATACAACATAGCCATCACATCTAGAAATAAATGCATTGTTGTGAATGAAAATTTAGCAAAGAAACCATCAAAATGGGCCCAAAACACCATAAATCTACTCAACATTGTTCCTACTGCATACCTTCAGACTATTGGGGTTAAAGACAAAACTACATTGATTATCTGGTCTAGGAGGGTTATTGCTAAACATAACATGTTGAAATCATTCCAAACTAAGGTAGCATAGATGGAAAAGAGTGTGCAAGAGTTCAAAGATTTATTTGAAGAATTGTTTAGCAAAGGACTTCCACCATTTTGGGATGGCAAAGGAAAGTTGTACGATCAGGAAGAATACAGTGCTCATTTGACTCAGTGCAGGATGGATCATTCTAAGTTTGAAACCCTGGAGGAAAATTTGAAAGGAGATACATTAGTTGAGCATCTGATTACAGACTTTGAAATTCTGAATCAGTTCAAAGCAGTCAAGCTTGGACTATCATTTATTTCATATGCTTTCTGCATTGACCTGGAGATTTTGATAAAGGAAATGGAAAATTATGATATTCCTTTTGAATTTCAATGGAATGAAATAATTAGGCTGGGTAAGACAAAATATAGTTTTCCAGGGCCCAGTAGATGATGTCCAGATTTCACTAAACATGGAAAATCATGTGGAAGACAAAATAAGGACAAGTGGCGAAGAAAGTGACCGAAACGCCAAAGGAGATAGAATCAAGATCAAGAAATGTTTCTTTGTAATCATTGTAATCTGTTTCAAAATCAAAATGTCTCTTTGTAATCATTGTAATTAGTTTCAAAACCTAAATGTTTCTCTATAATCATTGTAATTGGTTTCAAAACTGAAATGTTTCTTTGTAATCATTGTAATCGGTTTCAAACTGAAGGAACTCCTCTTGTATAAATATTAAGAGTTTCGAATGTATTGGTGGTTGGAAGAAGTGCAAGGGCATAATTTTAGCTATTTGGAAATTGAATGTAATTTTATGAAGCTGAATAGAATGCACATGCAGATGTCTTGAAATCCCCACGAAAAGATTCTAATTATGGTGGTATGAGATTTGTCTTCTTTCTTTGTATTCATTTTCTGTTTCTTGATTTCATTTTCATTGTCTTCTATTTAAATTGGATAGTTAAAGGCCCATAATTCATCTTTTGATGCTCTTGGTTTAAGCAATTTAAATTGTGTTAAGTTCTTCCTAACTAAGTCAAAATTCATTTTATTTAATGCTCTGATGCAATTATATGTTTTTCCTTTCTTCTTACACTCTGCAAATTACAATTTATAACTCAGATTCATCACCTCATTTAGCCTTTATGCTCTGGAGAGTTATACCGACCAGTCAATGCTTCCATTCATTTTCATCAATTTGACTCCATAGTCCTAGGTGTCCCTCCCTCTCCTTTCTAGCGACATTATAAAAAACCCTTCAAAGAAACAAACCCTAGCCAATGATTTGTTAGAGAAAACTCATTTGTTAAATACCAAGTGACAAGAGAGATCCCTCTCTGAGATGAGTAGGCTAGTACCCATATCTAAAGTGTTTTGTAGGTTACCTCTGTCATTTTTTTTATCAGCTGAAAAAATTTGCAAAGTGCTAACATTTTGGCGTCGTTGTCGGGGACAAAAGTGAAATTTTCCCTGGGAAAAGAATGAATTAAAGATTCATATTTGATTCCTAAGGGTGACAGTGAATCAAACACCTTATTGGATGAAACTAAATTTACACTGAAGAATCCATTATAAATATACCACTAGCATAAAATAGTTTGAGAAAGGAATCATGGCTCCCAAGAGAATTCATGCCAGAAGAAATCCAGACCTAGAAGAAATAATCCCTATGTCTAATCCTGAGAAACTTGCACAGAAGAGAAAAGAAAGGGCAATAATCCCAGTTTTTTGTCTAGAAACAAACCTATCTTTACCCACAAATAGAGTAAAAAGAATTGAAGGACTTTATTTTGATTTGAAATTCGAGCAAACTCATTTGAGAACTAGATCCGAATCTAGTTTGAATGAAATCATCTTTGATGAGAAGAGGTTCCAAGATTCAATTTTAGATGCCTCTATTACACCCACTGCAATTCCTACTAAGAACGATCATCCACTTCAATTTCTTTCTACAGCCATGGCTGATCAAAAAATGAAGGTATTACTGATAAATTGCAAGTTATTTTAATGTACTTTATGCATCGGATCGATAATAATGCGAAATACATAAACTTATTATCTTGTTTGCGGAATATAAAATGTGACTTTTACCTGATGCTCATTAATGATTTAAGGAGATCAGTCACAATAATGTTGCAAATGAATATAAGAGAACATAAAAACAAAAAGAGAAAAGAGACAAGAACTTGTTAATGGAGTTCACCAATCATTGGCTACGTCTTTGGGCCTGCTTCCAAGTGGACGACCTCTTTATTGCTCTTTAAATGCTCAAAGTTATCTTTCATAGGCTCTTTATTGTTACATTAAATGCTTCAGATCTGTTGTGCAATACCTCCTTGCTCATATTCATACGTGCATCAAACAATTCCCCTCAAAAACATGGGAAAAATACCTCTCAAATCATGAGAAAAGGCCAAAAATTACAAGTTGCTCCTTCAAATACCTGCATCAAAAGTTGTCCTCCAAGCTTCAAAAAACTTGGTGTTTATAGTTATCATGATCATATGAGGAAGACCAACTTCCCCTGAAGATCTAGCCTCTTTATGGGATCAAATCCCCCTCCAAATGGCCAAGATATCCTTAAAAAACCACTTTCTGGTCATAATATCAGGCAAAATAATTAAAAATACATTTAACATGGTAAAAACCCACTTTTAAAACATAATATATGGTTAAACCTATTTGGAATAGGCACGTGCCCCTATAATTCATAACATGCAACTATAAATGGCCAAGCGATGAGCCCTTAAACCGCGCTAACACCTGAATTTATGGGCGCGTATCATGTGACCTCCCCTTATAAAGCGCATATACTATTTCTTAGCTCCTAGATGGTTATGGGTGGTCTGCACCCCTTTCGATGGTAACATATCACAATATAACCATGGGCTAGGGCTTATCCCCAAACCCCTCCCTTTTCGCCACATTAGAATATGCAACATTTATATAATAATATGTATTATATAAAACAATGAACATGGTGGCACATTGGTAAAATGGAATTTCCCCAAAGCGCTTGGGCTTGATCATAGGTTGCGGGTTCAAAAGCCATGAACCTCCAAAAACTTTTAATCTTTCCATTTGACTATTGATTAGGTGCCACGTGGTTGCCCATGCCTGGGCCACGTGGCACCACCACATTTTCCCAAATCACATGCCACGTGTCCAATTTTGATTGGATCTGTCATCTTCCCAGTCAAATGTTGTAGCACTACCACATGTCTCTGCCACATCAACATCATTAATTAGCTTTGGTGATGTCACATTGATGTCATGCTGATGTCAGCATTGACTTTTTACCAGTTGACCTTTGACTTTTTAGCCATTTGAAAAAATGGTCAGAGTGTGATAACTCTTGCATACATAACCCATTTGAGAAAGTAAATATATGGTCAGAATCAATGCAAAGAGTTAGTCACAATGTAATTGGTTTCATGCAATTCCAAGAATTTTAATTTTTGAGCATTTTCTGAGCCTGGGGAGCCTCCTGGATCATTCCTCCCCACTTTGGAATCTTTTGGACCAACAAAAGTCTGCTTTTACTCAAGTAAGAAGTGAGGGTACTGCCTCCCCACTTTTCCGGTATCGTCCATCCTTTCTCCTTGGACAATAATCACCTGACCAATCACAACAAACATAAAAACTGAGATAGCATTGTTTATCAAATTATTCATCCCATTAATCACACAATCATCTAGATTCCTAGTCGCAGTTAGAATCCATACACAACTAAATAGCAACAAACTAATCAACAATACTAGACATGCTAATCAGAATGAAACAACATGCTTCCCCTTTTGAAAAGGAATAGTAATCAAATTAGGTAGCTGGACCTCATGTTGTACCTCCGATGACACTTCATGATTGTTAGAATCATACTGAACCATCTCATGTTTAACATCACTAATTTCCTGTTTTGTTATAGACATAAATGTTAAGCTTTTGCTTGCATTTACCATTCTTCTTAACTGCCCTGTAGCTGCAAAAGACCTATCAGTTTTCATGCGATGAGCATGAACAATGTACTCTTTCCCATCTTTCTTGAAGCAATATTTATTTTCCTCCCTGTAGAATATAGCTTTCCTATCATAAAGGTATGGGCTTCCCAGTACAATTCCACATATGTCAAGTGGAACTATATCAAGCTCTACTTCATCAACATAGTTAGAAGTGATTGCAAACTTGATTCTGCATTGCTTGGTTACTTGTAAATTATTATCACCACATATCCACCCCAATGGTTATGGCTTACGATGTGTCTTTGTTTCAAGTCCCAATTTATTTACAACATCTTCATTGATTAGATTGGCTTGTGATCCACTATATACAAGAGTATCAACTTTAACACTATGTGTTATAACCCTTATGTGGAAAAGTTCACTCCTTTTACACTCATCATTTACAACAACTGAATTAGAAGAGCTAGTACTTGCAATAGAATTTATACCTCAGATTCTGATAGCTACAACCTGTGTCTCATCACCAGAATATGATCCAAGATCCACTTGAACTGTCATAGATATGGTATTCCTCCTTCCATGGTTGGCATAATTCTTTGGCTTCAAGTCAGGATGTAAGATCCAACAACGATCTTCATCATGGCCTACTTTCTTGCAATGCTTGCAAGTAGGCTTCTCCTTTCTTGTTGTGGCTTTCTTCTTCTCTTTCTCTTTCCTTTTCCCCGAATCCTTTCTTTTCCAAATATCTGTAGAAACACTATCACCAACATTCCCTTTAATTGATTCAATGTGAATGGCTTGTACACATACTTCATCAAAGTTAGAAGGATTTAGCATAAGAATAGTGTGTTTGAGGTAAGAATGTAATCCACCAATATATTTTAGGAGTGTCTCTTGTGTATATAAAGGAATACCCAAATTTAAAGATTTCTTATGAAATATATGAGTATATTAGTGTACACTTTGACCTTTAAATTGCCTTAAACTTTTCCAATTCATCATTTCCTATTGCGTATATGCTAATGGATAGAATTGTTTCTTCAAAGCAATGATAAAGTCATTCAGGGAAGAGATTGTTTTACCATTTTTATTTCGATCATCCTTATTTTTTATTTCCCACCATATGAGAGTTGTTCCTCCCAATTTCAGACTTTCATGTTGGATCTTTGTTTCATCATCAACAATCCTTTGTATCCTGCAGCAGACTTCTAACTATCTCACCCAATTATCTAGCTTTTCTGCATCTAATTCACCATAATAAATGGGTAATTGAAACTTTACATCTAACTTTAATAAAGGCATATCATAAGAATGATGAATTTTCTTAGGTTTCTTATCCTTGGAGGGATGTATACTTTCTTCACTTGTAGATGACGAGGATGAAGGAGAAGAAGGTTCTGAAGGTCCACCACCTCCAACTCCTCCTTCAGCTCTTATTGAAGATTCACATTCTTCAACTTTTGGATTTCTTCGCGGTCCTCTTTCCTGATAAAGTTCCTCTACCATGGATTTCATCAACTAGGATGACTCAAATAAATCATCCTTATATGCAAAAGGACCTAGACTTCTAACTGCCTCACCCAATTATCTAGCTTTTCTGCATCTAATTCACCATCATAAGTGGGAATTGAAACTTTACATCTAACTTTAATAAAGCCATATCAGAAGAATGGTGAGTTTTCTTAGGTTTATTGTCCTTGTAGAGATGTGCACTTACTTCACTTGTATATGATGAGGATGAAGGAGAAGAAGGTTTTGAAGGTCCACCACCTCCAACTCCTCCTTCGGCTCTTACTGAAGATTCACCTTCTTCATATTTTGGATTTCTTCACAGTCCTCTTTCCTGATAAACTTCCTCTACAATGGATTTAATCAACTGAAATGAATCAAAGAAATCATCCTCAGACGCAAAAGTACCTAGTTTTCTCGGTGAAGGCATCTCGTTTTTATGCAGTCTCCTTTGAATCTATGTATCAAGAGCCTCAAGTTGGCCTTCTCCTCGCTTGAGTTTTTTTCTGGTGAGCATCCAATGCTTGCAAATCCTGTCAAACCTTCAAAAATAAAATTCTCTGATACCATAAAATTGATCCAAAAATGAAGGTATTACTGATAAATTGCAAGTTAGTTTAATGTACTTTATGGATCGGAACGATAAGAATGAGAAATACATAAACTTATTATCTTGTTTGCGGAATATCAAATGTGACTTTTAATTGATGATCATTAATGATTTAAAGAGATCATCCATTAATAATCATTCTACAAATGAAGAGAAGAGAACAAATAAAAAAAAGGATAAAAGAGACAAGAACTTTTTAATGGAGTTCACCAATCATTGGCTACGTCTCCGAGCCCTCTTCCAAGTGGAGGACCTCTTTATTGCTCTTTAAATGCTCAAATTTCTATTACATAGGCTCTTTGTTGTTACATTACATGATTCATATCTGTTGTGCAAGACCTCCTTTCTCATATTCATACATGCATCATCAAATTCCCCTCAAAAACATGGCAAAAATGTCTCTCAAATCATGAGAAAAGGCCAAAAATTACAAGTTGCTCCTTCAAATCCCTACATCAAAAGTTGTCCTCCAAGCTTCAAAAAGCCTGGTTTTTATAGTTTTCATGCTAATAGGAGGAATCCCAACTTCCCCTGAAGATATGGCCTCTTTCTGGGATCAAATCCCCCTCCAAATGGCCAAGATATCCTTAAAAAACCACTTTCCCATTAAAATATAAGCCAAAATAATTAAAACTACATTTAACAAGGTCAAAAGCCACTTTTAAACCATAATATATGCTTAATCCCCTTTGGAATAGGTGCACTCCCTCTATAATTGGTCATCAGCTAAGCATTGGCCCCTTAAACTGCACTAACACTTGAATTTATGGGTGTGTATCATGTGGCCTCCCCTTAAAACGCACATATACTATTTCTTCACTCCTGGGTAGTTATGGGTGGTCCATGCCCCCTTGGTGGTCAAATATCACAATATAACCATGGGTTGGGGCTTAGCCCCAACCCCCTCCCTTTCCGCCACATTAGAGTATGCAACATTTATGTAATAATATGTGTTATATAAAACAAGGAACATGGTGGCGCATTAGTAAAAGGGCTTTCCCCAAAGTGCTTGGGATTGGTCATAGGTCATAGGTTTAAAACCCATGGACCTCCAAAACCTTTTGAACTTGCCATTCGACTATTGACTGGGTGCCACATGGCTTCCCATGCCTGGGCCATGTGGCACGACCACATTTGCCCAAATCACATGCCACCGGTCCAATTCTGATTGGATCTGTCATCTGCCTAATCAACTATTGCAGCGCTGCCACATGTCTCTTCCACATCAGCATCATTGATTAGCTTTGGTGATGTCACACTGATGTCATGCTGACATCAGCATTGACTTTTTACCAGTTGACCTTTGACTTTTTAGTTGTTTGAGAAAACGGCCAGAGTGTGATAACTCTCGCATACGAGGCCCATTTGAGAAAGTAAATATATGGTCGAAATCAACGCGATGAGTCAATCGCAATGGAATTGGTTTCACTCAATTCTAAGAACTTTCATTTTTGAGCATTTTCTGAGCCTGGGGAGCCTCCTGGATCAATGGAAGTCAGGTTTTCCCCCCTTGTTCTACCTGCTCAATTACATGATTTACCCCAGGACTATAATTAGAGGATTAAGTTGTATGGTGATGAAGGCAATGTGTCAACCAAAAAACACTTAAACTGATTCAATGGTTTTGTGGACCTAGAAGAAGTAGATTATGAATATGACAAAGTGAGATTGTTTGCAGAAAGTCTTGCAGGTGAAGCAAAAAATGGTTCAGATCTCTCCCAAAAACAATTATCGTAGATTTTGCAGCATTTGAAATGAGTTTTCTTGCAAATAGGTGTGATAAGAAGAACCCCCTTCAGTTGCTAAATTAGTACAACAACATGAGAAGGTCACCTAATGAAACAGTACAAGAGTTTTCAGCTAGATTTATGAAAGTTTACAACTCAACTCCTATTGAAGTAAAACCTCCTCCTAGAGTTGATCAACTTAGATATGTTGATTCCTTTAACAATTACTTTTCTTTGTTGTTGAGATAAAGAAGATCCAATTCACTAGATGATATGATGAGTGATGCAATATAAGTTGAAGTAAATCTAATGGCTTCAGGAAAGATCAATTTTAATTATGGCATGGACATAAACAAGGTTGAAGATAAGGTGCAAGCTTCAACTTCACAGTCATCGGAAGACAGGTTTGAGTTGATGATGAAAACTATGGAGAAACTCATGGAAATGATGTCCTTAGATAATAACCCTAACACTAGAGAGCAGGTTGATTGTCCACCCAAAAATCAAAGGAGACCAATAGTTCCACAAATCAGAGAAAGAGACCATAGGAGCCATGGTGATCAACAAATAATACCTCATTTTCAAAACAATTATGTAAATGAAAAATTTGATGAAAAATTTGAAGACAATATGCATTGTTGTGATAGTGATGAAACAATGGTGCTTTTAACTAAAGAATAACATGATCAGTTCATGGATGAAAATGATATATTCATGCACGATAATGATGAAAGGTTATCAATGGAAAAGGAAGACTATCAGAAAGGACTGCAGAATGTAATCATGCAATTCTAGAAACAATATAATCTTCGAAGAAAAAATGTTCCTGCAAATCCTCCAAAGGAAAATCCTACCAAGGAATCTCAAAATAATACACCTTCTTTGTGTTAGCGTAAGAAGGAATCTGTTGCAAAGGATGTTGTGGAGAAAGGAAAGTAGAAGGAAGAACCTCCAAAGAAAGTACCTGAAGTAATAAAGGAGACAGTCATCAAAGAGGTAGAAAGACCCTCATCTTCCTTTAACTTTGAAAGTGAGATGGCCAAAATTAAAATGTATGTTCCCTTCAATGGATTGATAAGGAATAGTGAATATAGAAATCAGATCATTAAGATGCTCAAGATGGAAGAAACTTTTGATACTTTAAATATACAAGATAATCATCCTGCCATCTTGTTTGACCCACGTGTAGAGGAAAATGGTGATTCTGATGAGGTCCCTCCTTTCTATGTTAGTCTGAAGATTCATGATATGACTTTGCATAATGCTATGTTAGATTAAGGAGAATCCCATAATCTAATTCCCAAGGTGGTCATGGACCAATTGGGTCTGGACATTACAAGGCCTTACAAGGATACTTTCTCTTTTGGTTCAAGGAAGGTGAAGTTCTTGGGCCTAATAAAATATCTGGTAGTATCTTTGTCTCAAATTACAGCAACAAATATGGTCATGTATGTGGTGGTTGTTAATATCCCTCCTAAAATTGGCATGGTGTTATCTAGATCATGGGTTGCAAAGATGAAAGGGAGTTTGCAAATGGATATGGCATATGCCACTATCCATATTTTTGGCCAAGATAGGAGGTTGTACAGGGAAGTTTTCTCAAGTACATGGTTAGTAACAAAGCTCAGCCAAACAACCATCCCATTTACTCCGTGGAGACTGATATTGGTTCTTCCATTTTCTTTAATGATTTGAGTTTTGAAGAGAAGGTGCCAAATATTGATACGACTATAAAAGAAAAATTGATCAACAAATAGAGGAAATTTAAGATCAGCAAAATAATGAAGAAAATGAAATGTGGAATGTGATATTTGATGTGTGGATTAACTCCCCTAAATAGGGTACAAAACTTTGTTCTTACAATCTTTCTTTTGAATGCACAAATAACATGGCTGAATATAAGGCATTAGTGTTGGGATTGAAGACTTTGAAAGAAATGGGTGCTAGGAGGATAACTTTACATGGAGATTCTGAGATGATTATAAATTAGATAAATGGTATATATCAAGCAAATCATCCTAGATTAAGAGAATATAGGAATATAGTTCTTGATCTTCTTGAAGAATTTCCAGAATATAATCTTTCAGTGATCCCAAGGGGGAAGAATCAGATCACTGATGCCATGGCTACTTCATCATCATTTTTCAATATTACAAATTTTCCTAACAGAATATATGAGATTTAGGTGAAGAATGGGACAACAGTACCTGATAACATCAAATACTAGCAAGTTTTCGAAGATGTTAAACAAGTAGAAAGTTTCCTTCATATGGATGGTGAATTTGAAAATTTGAATATTGTTGAGGAATATTGTTGTGAAGAAGAAGATGCAGTTGTGTTTTCAAATGATGATTATTTCAGGAATCAGATTATTGGTAAGGATATAATGCAGTTGAAAAATAACATCATTCCCAAAGCCCTGGTCCCACTAGAAAAACTCTTTGACAATAATGATGTGCCCAGAAGTCCTGAAATTACTGTAAATGATGGAGATGTTGAAGATTGCAACATTGGGACTCAGGAAAATCCCAAGGTCATCAAGCTATCCAAGACACTTATCCCAGAGGTCAAGCAAAGGTATATCAATTTAATGAAAGAATTTTTTGATGTTTTTTGATGTTTTTTCATGAAGTTATGAAGATATAAAGGTATATGATACTAAGGTGATTCAACATGTGATTCCAATCAAGGAGGATCACAAAACTTTCAAACATAAATTAAGAAGAATTAATCCTTTACTGTTGACATTGATTGAAAAAAATATAAATAAGTTGTTCGACACCAAGATCATAGTGTCTTTGAGATTTTCTAAGTGAGTGGAAAATCTGGTACTTGTCAGGAAGAAAAGTGGAGAGATCAAATTATGTGTGGGATTTTGAAATATAAACATGGTATCTCTCTAGGAAAATTACCCACTGCCTAAGATGGATCACATTCTGTAGAAAATGTTTGGTTCTCAAAAAATATCAATGTTGGATGGTTTCTCTGGGTATAACCAAATCATGGTACACCCTGATGATAAGGAGAAGACTGCCTTTACAACACCATGGGGCACCTTCATGTATGCAAAAATGCCTTTTGGGCTCATGAATGAAGGAGAAACTTTCCAAATCGCTATGGATATAGCCTTTTCTGATGAGAAAGATAATTTTATTGTTATTTACTTAGATGATATCACTGTATATTCAGTTTCTGATGATGAACATCTTAAACATCTAAGGAGAGATTTTCATAAATGTACGAATTTGGGCATCTCGTTGAACCCCAAGAATTATAATTTTGGCATGGAAGAGGGAAAGTTGCTTGGTCACATTATTTCAAAGGAGGGAATAAAGATATATCACAACAAAATTGAAAGAATCCTTAAAATCGACACACCCAGAAGAAAGAAAGAAGTATAATCTTTCCTAGGGAAAGTAAATTTTCTAAGAAGGTTCATCCCTAATCTGGTTGAAATCATAAATCATATCACTAAAATGTTTAGGAAAGGGATTTAGATAAAGTGTACTCTTGAATCTAGAAGGTATTTTGAAGATATTAAAGTGGCATTGACCAAAGCCCAAGTGTTGGCAAGTCCCAATTTTGCAAGAGACTTTATATTGTTTTTTTTTTTCCTCAGAACACACCATTGTTGGTGTTTTGTTACAAAATGTTAATAGAACTTTGAAAAGTCTATAGCCTAATACAATAGGACATTGAGGGATTCCCCCATAAATTATGATATCATGGGAAAGTAGGCATATGTAATGATCAAGGCCCTAAATGAGTTTAGAGTTTATATCTTCTATTCCCATACCGTGGATTATGTGTCCAACAGTTTTGTGAAGGAAATTTTGACTCAGTGTGATCTTGAAGGTAAAGGGGGAAAGTGTATAGTTTTGTTGTTGGATTATGACCTCTATATCAAACCTACAAACTTGATCAAGGGATAGGGACTTACAAAGCTGATGGCATAGTCAAATTGTGAGCTCTTTGGAATTAATTTCATTGTTGATTTATCAGCAGATTCAGAAGAAGAAAAGGTCCCTTAGGTATCCAAAAAATTCCTTCACTCCCCATGGTATGATGACATTATTTATGCGTTGATAAATTTGCAGGCTCCTCCTGAATTGAGAAAAACCAAGGCTAGGTTTTTGAAGCTAAAAGTATCAAAGTTTTTCATTCTAAACCAATCTCTGTATTGGAAGGATCCAGGAGGGATCTTGCTAAGTTGTTTGTTGGAGGAATAAGTAGAAGAAACCATCAGAGAGTTTCATAAAGGTGATTGTGGAGGACACCATTACTGGAAAAATACTGTGCACAAAATATTGAGGGTTGGTTTCTATTGGCCTAGCATTTTTTCTTATGTTTATAAAGAAGTTTCAAGTTGTCATGAATGCCAAATTTTTTATGGGAAGAGAAGACTGCAACCTTTTCCTTTGAATCCTATCTTGTTGGAGTTACTTCACACATGCCTAGGATTTATTTTTCCTAAGGTTTTTCCTTGTTTATTAGTCATAATTAGTCATTATCCAGTCTCTTATATTTTAGGGGAGAATATTCCACCTGGAGAATATTCTCTTTCAGTTAACACTTTAGTTTGACTAGTTGAGTTGAGTTTAGATGATGCATTGATTTTGACATCGTGAAAAATTGGGATCATCACCAAATAATGTGCACTTTCCTTGGGATCATCACCATACTGGCGCACTACCCTTGATTCCCTGAGTTAACTCCTCACTACTATGTGTTTAGTAAGTTAATTGAAGACTAGTTGACTAGTTAACTTGAATAGGTGGCAGTTCACTCCTGTAACTGTTGGTGTGTGTCCAAATAAATCTATACCACCACTATGGCACATTGGTTCTCCTCCAGTATGCACTCATTGAGTTATACATAGTATATCATGTGTAAATTATTCATTTATTCAAAATGATTAATGAGAATTCTTTCATTCTTTCTCTCCTTCTTCTTCTTTATCCTTTTCTCTATGAAAATGTGTGTATCATTGTTTAGCTAGATATATTCTGTTTAGGTTCAACACATTTACATGGCATTAGAGCCGACACACTTCTAAGAAAAATCTACACCAAAATGTTTTGTAGGTACAAAAGATTGAAGACAACGAAATGATGGATTTCCAAAAAGAATTCATTCTTACACCTTACAACTACTTTGCATTGAAGGAGAAAATAGCCATACATATCTGAACCATAGGTTTGTACAGGTTAAACTTGAATACAGATACAAAACCGACATCATCCATAGAAAAATCCAAGTACTTAAATCGCATGGATGAGGCACTCGAAACAATTTGCAATCTTATTTCTCTCGATCTCTTTTTTCACATATCTTCATGTAAGACTCTCAATGAAGCTTGGACCACCTTGGAAGGGATATTTGGAAAAAATGATGAGATGAGGGGACACATGATGGAGGTGGATATGGTCACATTGTATCCAAAAATCTTCGACAATATCCAAGATTTCTTTACAAAATTCAAGGATTTATTGTCACTACTCAAAGCTTGCAGGGTTGATAAATCAAAGGAGGAGAAACAAAAGGTTCTCACCATTCTTTCCAAGCTCGTTCCTGAATTCTCTGTATTCATATCCACATTCCATTCTTTCATATTCTCCTTTGGAGCGACCTGGAAGATTCCTTCTCTTGAGGACTTTATCGAATCTTTGACACAAGAGAAAACCAAGCTCATCAACATGGGCATAATCAAAGGCCCAAGGACACATGCACTCATTGTCCAATATGGCAGCCAAAAATATCATAAATCTAAATATAAATACAAATGGAAATCTAATGCACATACGAACAAGGAAGGGTACACAAAACCCTTCACCAATGCCTCCGTATCCAAAGGGAAAAGGGAAGAAAAGGGGAGAAATGCTCGTACTGTCATAAAAGATTTCATCCAAAATCTAAATGAATGCAAAATAAAATAGATCTAATGTATAAAATACTTCAGAAAAACAACCTTGGAGATTTCATCCCTGAGGGTGCTAAGAAGAAGAAGCCAAAAGATTTGAATCCCAAGAAAGGAAATTCTAGCCATGCCTTGATTGCCATCAACTCCTCTCCCGATGCATGGATCATTGATTTAGGATCATCACATCACATGGATGAATCAAAAGTAGTATATTATTCATTGGATGCATGCAAATTTCCTCCTATTCTGATGGGGTTCAACTCTTTTGTCAAAGTCACCAGCAAAGGAAGGATTGAATTCACCAAGGAAAGCTTTGAGAATGTGTTGTACGTTCCCAAAATTTTCATCAACCTTCTCTCCATGTATCTGATGATGAATTATATCACTAGAAATAAATTCATATTCAAGCCAAATTCTGTGGACATATATGACATGCAAACCAACTCCAGGGTTGCTACCAGTGAGGTAAATCATCTGTCTAGATTGTATACTTTTTCTGAATTCATTGAACTTGATTATTCTTTACTGCTTACTCATGCTGATGAAAGTAGTAGGATATGGAACTAAAGGTTTGGACATTTGAATTTCATATACATGAAACAAATTAGCAAGAAAATATTGGTTGATGGTCTACTAGACATCCATTTCTCCAAGGGATGATGTGAGGGATGTGTTCTCAAAAAACACTGTTGTTGGGTATTTTACCCTACGGACTAATAAGCTAGGGTTCTAAGCCTATACGCAGATCATGACCCTTCAGATTTAACCTTTTACCTTCTACCCAAAATCTCAACCCCTTTTCTCAGACAAGCACAAGAAGAATGAACTAACCTTGTTTTCTGAAGGTTGAAGTAGATCCTCCGTTGAGTTGTTGTCTCTTTGCTACTGCTGCTCCTTCCACAAAGCTCTCCTGTAAACAAGACAAAAACATATATGCATGCTACTGATCTACTAGGGGGTTAGAGATAAAACATAAATCAGATAATGAAGA
>JASDQU011455124.1:20073-30888 GCA_032191745.1 Picea mariana
CTTCAGGAGACCTAATAATGCTCCTCAGATACCTCCAAGAGAGCCCAGAAATAGAGGAAGAGATGATCAAAGGACTCAAACCCCTTTACAAAACAACCTTGTAGATGAAGAAGATGAAGAGGATGAAGAATATGATCCTGAGATCCATTGCTTGGGTGACACCCCTCCATCCCCTCACTTGACCAAGTCTGCATATGGGGAGTCCTTGATGGATAATCAATTAAATGAATTAAGTAAGGGAGATAAGGCAAAAGAGAACCCTAGTAAATGTAATATGACATCTAAAATGAAAGGGGAAAAGACTAATGCTTCAGATCAGCCCTAAAAAACAGAGAATTCTGCCAAGGTTGTGACAGTTGGTAGCAAGAAAAAAGACACTCAAAACCTGAAGTTTTGATTGAGGATCCTACCCCAAAATTCAAGGAGATTTTGACATCTCAATCTTCCTTCAGTTTTGAAAATGAGATCCAAAAAATCAAGATCCTTGTACCATTTTTAAAACTGATAAAAATTAAATAATTTATAAAATATCTTTCCAATGATTTGATGCTCGAATACTCCTCAAATACCATGGATTCATTAAATCTTCAAGATGACAATCCAACGGTCATCTTAGGTCCTTTGATGGAAGATAGAGATGATTCATCCCCTCCCTTCTATATGTCACTAAACATACATGGTAAGGTGTTACATAATTGTTTGATAGACTCAAGGGCATCTCACAATATCATGCCCAAGACAGTCATGGATGAACTTTGATTAGAAATCACAAAGGCCTACCATGACTTATATTCCTTTGAATCTAGGAAAGTAAAGTGTCTTGGGGTCATCAAATATCTGGTTGTGACCTTATTTCAGCTACCCATGAAAAGTGTGGTCATGGACATTGTAGTGGCTGATGTTCTCCCCAAGTTTGGCATGCTATTATCAAGATCGTGGATAAAAAGACTTAGGGGAACTTTACAGATGGACCTCACATATGCCACTATTCGTGTATTTGGGGGTAAGCATAGAAGACTTTACAGGGAAGCTAAATTGGCCTACATAATTAGTGATGAAGGAGACTTCACCAACCATCCTATTTTTTCCCTTGACACCGATTTGGGATCCAACATATTACAACTCACTGATGCTCCTGAAAGCCCTCTAAAAATCATAAAACATTCCATCACTTCTTTTGAAAACCCTCCTCCAAATACCCCTATTTGGAAGATGTTCCTTGATGGAGCCTCTTCTAAGGAAGGTGTTGGTGTTGGAGTAATCTTCGTCTCACCTTATCAAGAGACTATACCTCTATCCTACATGTTGGAATTTGAAGCTGTTGTTGGAGCCACCATTGTTTTTCTATCCCGTCACAAATTTCATTTTTAATGCTTGAAATCTAAAGATGGTTTTCATTTTTTCCCTTTGAGATATCGAGATCTCTAAAGCTTTATTATGTGAGCAGTGATGATTATTATACTCTTGAAACGAGTCTTACCTTTCATAAAAATGTTTCTTCTTTTGTTCTACTTCAAGATCTCGTAGGTCGGATACTATAAGTCATGTAGTTCACACGTCCTGAGTCATGAAAAAGTGAAATCGTTTTAATTTTTTACTCAAGACAGTAATGAGGGTAAATTTTTCCCTAACCCATGATTAAACGTCGTCGGGGTTTCACGCCTTGACATTCGCCAAACCCAAAAAATTATTGTCATAGCCCCGATAGCCAAGAACATGAGGTCCTTTTTTGAGTAACCCTTGTCAAGGTTAAAGGTAAAAGCTAAACCATGGTAAAAGATTCTCTCGGCATTTCACCACTCGGTGTTGTCCTTTTCGAAAGTTACACTGTCTAAACCTCGACTCGCAAAATCATGATGCAGATTATAACATAATTAATTAATCACTTAATCCAAGATTATCTTCCCTTTTAATTAAGTCTTGTTATCACGATCTCGCGGTTTCACAACTCAGCATGTAAATATCCTAGAAACTTATCTTCGAAGCTCTGAGTCGCGATATGGAAAATATAATGATTATAAAATTAATCAAGCCCAAATCATGATTACCTTTTTATTAACAAAAAACGATCTTCGCAATCTCAGGTGTTAGAGATTCAAAGTGTTAAAATAAAATCCCCAATATAATGAGTACCGAAATATTGATTAACGTTGGTGAAACCGGATTAATTAAGCTAAATCAAGACATACCTGCGTTTCCATGCTTGCACGATTCACGAGGTAGCCTTATTCTTTCCATATGCCAACTGACTTTTAAACTACCAAAATTTATGACATTAATGAGGAAATAGGGTAAATCGATAAATATAAGATCAGATTTTTATGACAAAATTTATTTCCAAATGTGATTTGATAGACTTGTTCTGAAAGGTACCGAGTTTTCAAATATATATAAGGGTTGTATTTCATTATAAAAAATGCATTTCATATTACACAGCGCACATTATCTCTGAGCAACTGACTTCTGTATGTATACACATATCTATCGCAGAAGAGCCAAAACGCAATCTCCAGTCATGGCTCTGCAAAAAGCATCAAAGGAAAATGTTGAGGTTTCGGGCCAAGGCTCATAAAATGTCACTGATACTTAACCTCGAAGTATCGATTCGATCCTGAATTGGTCGTTCATTTTGGATGTTCTACAGGCAGAGTTGGTGGAATATTCCGACGACTCCAGCGACAATGAAAAAGATGATATAACCACCAAGTACAAAATAGTCATCCAATCCGGAATGCACAGAGTAGCAGCCAGGCCACGATTGCTTCCATACTATGACATGGTTTGATGGGCATTAGACCATGTGGACATACCGACTAGAACCATCATGAACAAGAAGAAATTCACCATCGGGACTTTCAGGCCAGAACATATGCAAGCCATGTATAAGCTGCCCGCGACGTCCAACTACACATATGACGCTGAATTGTTGGATGAGTTCAAGCAGAAGGAATGCGTACAGTATGATAAAACCATGTCCAATTTAATAAAGGATTGGGTTTTGAACACCGCAAATTTCAGAGCTGATAGCCACGGCGTATATTCAATCACTTCTTTGGAACCGCAGTAAAAATATGTGGCCATGATGACATGCAGGTTATACGGAAGAGAGGAAACCTCAATTTTTTTCCTTCCGTGGGTGCCTCTAATGTTTCAGGTCACCGAAGGCAGTTCCTTTGACTGGGCAAAGATGCTTTCTGCTAAGCATTGACAGCGGAGGTAATGCCGAAACGTTGATGCAAATGAATGTGGTAAAAATCTCGCTTGATCTAAAGGAAAAAGAGGAAAGAGATTCGACCGATATTCACTAGGTGACTATGGTGGACATAGTCCAAGTAGACAAATGCATGATTAAACCCAGCGCATAATTATGCGCCATCGACATCATAGACGGACAGATGGAAGACAAGCTGCCGCAGTTAGCCCGGGAATGTTACTTCTTTGAAGCTAGCTGTCAAGCAGAACCATCGTGGCTAATATCTCAGCTGGTTGAAAGATGTGTCCCCTATACCGAGCATGCACGAGGACAAACATCTAGCACCAAGTGAAGACAGAGAAGAAGAAATGGAGCGATTGCTCTCCTCCCTATCATAACCAAAATATTGTGACTATTGATATTCTACCTTATTTGTAAAACTGTATAAATATACCACAGAAAGAAAAGAAAAAGGCGGGACCTTTTTGTGTCGATTGTAACAGAGTTTTTACAAATTTGAGAGTTAATACAAAGCAAATATGAAGATTCTCAATTCCATCTAGACTGTGTTATGAGTTTGTTTTCTTGTATCTCATATTTCATTTCATTTCATATTCTTAACTGATGAATGCTTCGTTATAATTTAGTACGACCACTACTATAGTGAACGAATTTTGGTTTTCTGTAATTGTTTACTGTTTTTCCTCTATACCAGCTATCAGCAGGTGTAAGACCAATCCACATTTTCAGAATTCTACACATAGTCTCTGCTACATTGGTTATTTCCTTACAGTTTTCCTCTTCTGTTTATACGTGAGATTCTCCCTTGATAGGAGCCTTACACCATAGAAAACTAAATGTTTTTCTCCCACCTCATACCTTTTATTAAGATATAACTCAGTTACAGAAAAGAGCCTTTGATTTGCAACCTGTTTTATTTCTGAAATCATAAATTCTCTTTTATACGACCAAATTGAGACAACACTTAATTTCTCCCTGAAGTTTTTCTTATTTTACTATTCCTCCATGAATGTCCCTGTACCAACACAGCCTAATATCAAACCCAGATTATCAAATCAAACACACATTGCCTTAAACCTTTTCGACACTATTTTTAAAACAGCTATTACTTGGGTTGAACTCGAACATTCATGGGCTTCCATTGAACAGGATATAACCATCCAGGAACAGTTGGAAGCTAGACAACGCCAATGTAGAAATCTTCCTTAGTTTCCTTTTTCGAAGGTCGACGTTTCTCTCTTCTCCACCCTTTATACACTTTCGGATGACTAGACACTGTACTTCTAAGCCTTAAGTACAGACTCTGGAACAACATCTTTCTGGCGTCATTGCCGGGGATACGAAGTTATGAAATCTTTTTCCCTAGGAAAACAACATTTTGTTTTTCGTTGAAAGTGTTACCCTTTGATAGTGAACAAAGAGTACACACCTTTTAAGGCTTCCTAATATTTCACTTGGCGACTCCACAAATAATAAAATGGCATCTAGTCAAAGGAATACCAGACAAAACCCAGATGGTAAGCAGATTACACCCGTTACCAATCCTGAGAAGATTCTAAAGGCGAGAGGCTCTCTTAAGCCAACCACTGTAGTTTACAAACTTAAAACCCCACCACTCAAGACTAAGAGTTGTTCCTAACCCTCAACTTGGCTCAGTCCTCTCTTTGATACTAAAGTTTCAACGCCAAACTTCTCCGAAGTTAGGAGTGAGATTCATCTACAATCCCCTTAGTACACAAAGAAAAAGTCCCTCTTGAAAGTTCGTCGGCTTTTGACATACCATCTTTCCTTCAGTTGAATTTCCCGACTTCACCAAATTCTGAAGAGTGTGTTACGCACTTGGTTTCCACACCCGTCGGTTCCCCTGATTTCGTCTCTTGCAAATCCAAGGAACTGAGTCCTCGCGTTCCTTATCGTTCCTTGTCGGATTTTCCTCTTCGCGAAGAAAATAAAGAGTCACTTTTAATTTTCCAAAACCCCCTTTACAACTTTCCACAAATAACGATGGCAGCTGCTGGAGGAGGAGGTGGAGGGTTTATAGGAGGAGGTGGAGGCATTATCGGAGGAGGAGGAGCCCCTCTAGGAGGAGCTGAAGGCCAAGGGCCTTCCCCCCCTCCTAGAGTGTTTGTGAAAGTTGTAGCCAGATATGCTCCCTTAGTATTGCCCGTCCCTCTACATGACCTTCCTGAAAATTACATAAAAAGTTTAGCAAAATTCACTGGGGAAGGGGATCTGACCACGACCGAACATATTAACTTCTTTGATCAATTCAAAGATATTCTAGGTATCGAACATGAGGACATGTATTTGAGACTTTTTGTCCAAACCTTCGAAGGTCAGGTCCAAACTTGGTTTTAGAGCCTATCTGCAGCATCTATCTTGTCTTATGATGCTTTGGAAGATGATTTCCTCAGACAATGGGGCGAGAGAAAAGACCATCTGTATTATTTAACGGAATTTGGGTCTTTGAGAAAAAAGAATTCAAAAACAGTCATGGAATTTATTCAAAGATTCAACAAACTATATAATAAAATCCCAGCCGAGGTTAAACCGTCCCAACCCGCGGCCAAAGTAACTTTCGTCGGAGATTTCAAGCCATATTTTGCACTCCTTTTGCGAGAATGAAGGGGATCCACCCTAAACTGAATGCATGATGATGCGGTAGAAATAGATTCTAATATGATGGCTTCGGGTAAGTTTAAATCTAGATTAGAAATGGGAAACCAAGAGACCAAACGCTTTAGAGAACAGGCAGGTCCGTCAGGGTCTAATAGATCCACAGAGGATAGGGTAGACGATATGGCTAGAGTAATTAAAGAACTGTCAAATAAAATATCCATAATGGAGCTCGATCAGGCCAAAGCTGATTCTTTTCCCAAGAAGGATTTCAAGAGGAACCCCAACCCCCTGAACCAGCTAAGACAAATAAAAAATGAAGATCAAAAAACACAAGCTCCCTTAAAGAATGAAAATTTTATAGGAGCGAACGATTTTCAAGACTTCGGAGATTCAGATAATGATGTCATGAACTTCGGTGATGACTGCACTCAACCATATCTGACTCGAGAAGACTATGAAAAATCTCTAAACATGCAACAACCATCAAATAAGGGTGAAGAAGGTGATCACACTGATCTCTGTGAATCTCAACAAGAAACTGGGATGATAATGGCTGAGATCCAACCCAAGTATAACTTAATATCTAAGAGTAAGCCCATGTCAACTGCTCAACCCAAGAATATCCTCCAAAGAGGTCAAACTTATGAGCCTACTTTGGAAGAGACCTTATTACACAAAAAAAAACTAAAGTAGTAAGCACACAAGAGTCCGAAGTGGAAAAAGTTGAAACCCAAGCACAAGGAACCAAAACTGTAAATAAAATTACATCTTCAACCAAGACCATGAGTGACAAAGTGGTCCAGACGAATAAGTCAGAAAGGAAGGATTCAGAAGTCTCAACCAAAGAAATAGACAAGGTGAGCAGAGCTTTTAGTTTTGAAAATGAGATAAATAAAATTAAGATACCAATCCCGTTGGTAGAATTAGCAAAAAACCCCGTTTATCGGAAGCAGATTACCAAAGCGATGGGTGTCTCTGAGATAGAAAGCTAGTCTGATGTTTTAAACCTGGAAGATGAAAAACCTAACATCACTTTTGGTCCCCATTTTGAAGGGGCCAAAGACACCATCGCTCCCTTTTATATCACTCTAAATGTGTATGATCAATTGCTACATAATTGCATGTTAGACTCCGGAGCCTCCCATAACGTTATGCCTAAGATTATTATGGACAAATTGGTTCTCCAGATCACTAGACCTTATAGAGATCTTTATTCTTTTGACTCAATAAGGGTTAAATGTATGGGGATGATAAAGGATTTGGTAGTTACCCTGGCGCAGGTCCCAGTTAAGAGTATTCTGATGGATGTGGTTATTACAGATATTCCCCCTAAGTATGTCTTACTGTTGTCTAGGTCATGGGGAGCCAAGTTGGGGGGATCTCTTCAATTGGATATGACATTCACCACAATTCTTGTGTTTGGTGGTCAGTTTACTCGGTTGTACAGAGAAATGAGATTATCATATACAGTGAGTGACCCTCAAAACCCAAACAATTTCCCTATTTACATCGCGGACCAAGATCTGGGAAATTGCATCTTGTCTTTTGATGATGGTTTAGATGGTTGTCTGGAGGAAAACGATATAGAGCGAGAAGACTAAAGTCACATGATAGAATATCTGTGTAACACCGATGTCTACAAAATGTATTTGACGGTGCTTCATCTTCTGAAGGGGCGGGTGCAGGAGTGCTTTTAGTGGCTCCCGAAGGTAAGTTCATTGTTCCTTTCCCCTACTGACTATAGTGGGATATAGATTACACTAAGAACGTATGCGAATATGAATCGTTGGTCTTAGGATTAGAGGCTACCAAGAAGCTAAAAATAAATAACTTAGAGGTATACAGAGATGCAGAGTTAATTGTCAAACAAATAAATCGACAGTACCTAGCCAAGCATCCCAGACTAAGAACATACAGAACTTGTGCCTGGGATCTCATGGAAAACTTTTTCTCATTCGTAAATGTCCATTTTATCCCTCGCACAGAAAATTTACATGCTAATGCATTGGCTAAAGAAGCTTCAACCTTCTCTCCTCCCACGACTTTCAAATTGAAGTATCACATTGAAATCAGATACAGACCATCTACACCAGACAATATCCAACACTGGCAGGTCTTTGAGGATGACGAACAAATTGAGAAATTTCTTGGAGCAGTGGGTGAATTCTCTGAAACTCATGTAGACCAAGAAAATAAAAATGACCCAATGTGAATCATGCAAGAAGGGGAAGATCCTAAAGCCTTCCGAGAAAAAATTGTGGATCATCGTATGATGGTCCTTAAAAACAACCAGATTCCGAAAGGATTGATTCCTTTAGATAGACTTTTTTATCAGAATGACGTACCTATAAAATCCACTTTACAGCCCCAACCAGAAGAAGTGGAAGACTGTGATATAGGAACTGAAAAAGAATTCAGGGTGGTAAAAATATCCAAGTTCCTCCCTCCCGAAGTCAAAGTTAAGTATAAATACCTACTCAGACAGTATAAAGATGTTTTCGCCTAGTATTATGATGAGTTAAGAACGTATGACACTTCCATAATTGATCACAGGATACCTTTGAAGCCTGGGGTCAAACCGTTTAGGAAAAATCTTAGGCAGATTAACCCCATTTTGTTACCTGTGATCGAAAAAGAAGTTAAGAAACATTTAGACGTGAAAATACTCGTACCTCTGAGATACTCAGACTGGGTAGAAAACCTGGTCCCGGTCAGGAAAAAGAGTGGGGAAATCAGACTGTGTGTGGATTTCCAAAGCTTAAATAAGTCGTCTCTCAAGGAAAAATATCCACTGCCCAAATTGGACCATGTGTTAGAAAACGTTATTGGAGAAAACCGAATGTCTATGATAGATGGGTTCTTTGGTTATAATCAAATCGCCATGAATGAACAAGACAGGGAAAAAACTTCTTTCACCACACCATGGGGTACGTTCATGTATGACAAAATGCCTTTTGGTTTGATGAATGCAGGCGCCACATTCCAGCGCACTATGGACATCGCTTTCATAGCAGAAAGGGACAAGTTAGTATTCATTTACCTTGATGACTTGACGGTTTTCTCTAAAACCGATGAAGAACACTTGATCCATCTTAAATAGACTTTCGAAAAATGCCGCAGGTTTGGTCTATCTTTAAACCCAAAGAAATCACATTTCACCATGCGGGAAGGTAAGCTTTTGGGCCATATTGTATCTAGGGATGGAATCAGGATTGATCCTAAGAGGATTGAAGCAATAGATACTATAAATATTCCTAGAAATGTAAAAGAGATTCAATCTTTCTTAGGAAGAATAAATTTTTTACAAAGGTTTATCCCGAATTTTGCTGAGATCGTAAAATTGATCACAGGTATGTTGAAGAAGAATAGCGAAGTAAATTGGACAGCCGAGGCCAGAGCATCGTTCGCGCATATTAAGAAAGTCATAAGCGAGGCACCTGTGTTAGCAAGCCTAGACTATCTGAAAGATTTTCTTATTTTCTCATTTTCCTTTGAACACACTATCGTCACGGTTCTCCTACAAAAGAATGAAGAAGGATTTGAACAACCAATCGCGTTTTTTGGCAAAAGCCTTAGAGACGCAAAATTGAAGTATGACATAATAGAAAAATAGGCATACGCAATGGTAAAAGAATTAAAGGCATTCAGAACTTATATACTACACTCAAAGATAATTGCATACATGCCTACCAGTTCTATGAAAGATATATTGGTACAGCCAGACAACGACGGAAAAAGAGGGCGATGGCTCACCAAAATCCAGGAATTTGATCTGGAAGTCAAACTAACCAAATTGATAAAAGGGAAAGGCCTGGCCAAACTCTTAGCTGAGTCGAATTTCAGAGCCCTAGATATCAATTGCCTACAGGAAGTCGACAAAGACACGGACCTACATGAGTTGAATGAGGAAACAAGTAAAAACAAGATCGAAGAGAAGTTCTTATCATCGGGCTGGTACAGAGACATAGTATCATACCTGCTAACTCTAAAATGACCAAATGAACTATCACCACCTAAAGCCAGAACTTTAAAACTCCATTCAGTTAAATATTGTTTCATCGAAAGTCAACTATATTGGAAAGATCCACTCAATTTCCCGTTAGTCTGTTTAGTTGAATCGGAAACTCAGCAGGTTATAGACAAATTTCATGAGGGAGTCTGTGGGGGGAATCACGCATGGAGAGCTACATCTTCCAAGATCTTGACGGCTGGGTACTACTGGCCGAAACTCTTTTCAGACGTCAATGCCAAAGTGCGTGCCTGCAACCCTTGTCAACTATTCGTAGGTAAATAGAAGCTCTCGGCACTGCCTCTAGTTCCAGTCAAAGTTGAAGCCCCATTTCAGCAATGGGGTCTAGACTTCATAGGAAAGATTAATCCCATTCCAGTGCTCAACACAAGTGGATCTTAACAGCTACATATTATTTTACTAAGTGGGTGGAAGCCATTCCAACCAAAAGGGAAACAGACTTGGTGGTAATTGATTTCTTGGAAGACAATATTTTGTCAAGATTCGGTTGTCCCCGAAAGATAGTTACTGACAATGCCCAAGCCTTTAAATCTATGGCTATGATCAGCTTTTGTCAAAAGTATAACATCGTTCTTGTCCATTCCACAGCATATTACCCCCAGGGGAATGGATTGGCTAAGTCATCTAACAAGAGCCTAGTAAATATAATCAAGAAAGTATTGGATGAAAATAAAAGGTCTTGGCATGTACACTTAAAATACGCATTGTGGGCGAACCGCATAAGCACTAAAAGGTCTATCGACATTTCTCCTTTCCAAACGGTCTATGGAACAGATGTTGTTCTACCTATAAACCTAGAGCTACCAGTGATGAAGTTATGGCAAGATCAAAACAAAGAACCCAATCATGTAACCATGAGAATTAATCAGTTGATTGAGGTTCAACAACATAGAGTCGAAGTTGATGAAAAGATGCAGAAGTACCAAGATGACATGAAGGCATTGTTCGACAG